>JAUELF010070103.1:2479-16355 GCA_031471495.1 Clinocardium nuttallii | reverse complement strand
AAAACCTGTCACGTATAGGGGCGAAATCAGTACACTCAAGAAGAATGTGCTGTACTGAAAGTTGAGTAAAACATGGAATACATTGAGGAGCTTCCTCTCCTTTCAGTAAGTATGCATGCGTTAACCATGTGTGTCTAATGCGTAAACGGGCAAAAATAATTTCTTCGCGACGAAAGGATCTCAAAGCTGGCAGCCACTCACCAAGCACAGTCTTTACTGAGTGGAGGTTATTATAAATTTGGTAATTCCAGTCACTTTGCCAATAGTCGCGAATCAAAACATTGATTAAAGGTTTAAAATACATTGATGAAATAAGAAATTAAAAAATGAATTTTCTAGAATGAAATATACTAACAAAACTTTTCTAGAAAGTATGGAAGCGTCCTAGTGCCACACTAGTATCTCCTAATTAGGAGATAATATCTCTCAAAAATATTACAGACTGTGACACTAGGACGCTTCCATAAGAAAGAACATGCAAAATAACAATAAAATAAACGTACCTGCATATTACTGGTCCGATCCATACCATCAGAGAGTACCGTTCATGATATTACGAAATTAAAGCGAATGTTCGTACTTTGTGCATAACTAGCTTTGATGTCCGGAAATTGAAAATATATTGGTGATGAATGACATAACTATAATTAATCATTATTCAAAATGCTTGCAAGACAATTTAGCACAATGCTCAAGGATTTAAGAGAAGTTTAAAATCGTACGTAATAAAAAATCAGTGTAAGCCCAAAACTTAATCCAATGATACACTTTATCTCTTTATATAACTTCATAGGCATATTATAAACCACCCTCTCTCTTAAAAAAACATAGTGACACAAACCTGAAAAATGTCCCTAAAAGATAGGTTTATTGTTAAATAAAGTTGAAACATTGTGGCCAAGAGCAATTTCACCTTTTGCCAAATGTTTTGCTGCAAATGCGTCAGAATGCGTCTGCAAGTGGGAAAGGGTTAATGCAAACAGATTAATTAAAATTGGAATGTGCGTGTGATGCTCTTGTCAAAACTCATATTTTGTCGTACCAGTTTTATCGGATTTAAAAAAAAACCGATGCAAAGTTTATTATGTTTATGCATGCATTTCGTTCGTTCTCAAGTATAAGAGAGAGAACATAGGAGAGATAGAGGGGGGAGAGAGAGAGAGAGAGAGACAGAGACAGAGACAGAGACAGAGAGAGAGATAGAGAGAGAGAGGGGGGGAGAGAGAGAGAGAGAGAGAGACACACACACACACACACACACACACACACACAGACAGACAGACAGACAGAGAGACAGACAGACAGAGACAGACAGACAGAGAGAGAGAGACATACAGACAGACAGAGACAGACAGACAGACAGACATACATACAGAGACAGGGACAGAGACAGAGGGGGAGGGGATGGGGAGATGTAACAATTATTGACCATAAAATAAAGCAAGATACTACCTTATTTAAATAAATAAAAGAAAATAAGTAGAAAGTAGATATCTTATATATAATACATTGTAACACAGAAGCCGTACATTTTCTAACTAAAGGCAGCTTTTAATAATAACACTATTGATATTGACAAGTAATAGCTACTGTTGGTTGTGGTACGTTCTTCTGTGCTATGGAAATAAATCAATGTTTAACTCTTTCAGCGCTAAAGGCAATATTCAGGTTTTTGCAAACAATGCTGATTCAGGCGAGTCAGCTCGTAACGAGCTGTCTCACCTGAAATCAGCATTGTTTGCCTTTTAGTTATCTAAATAGTCCAAAATTGTTTTATATGAGAAATAAAGATGCCCGATTTTGAACATGGAAGAGTCTACCTTAAACAATTCGGCGCTGAAAGAGTTAAATGTGATGAAATATACACGGCATCTTGCACACATAACCCATTTATGGGAGCATGCTATATATTTTTAAAATGTCAAGTATTATTTTATTCGTGTAATGAATTATGGTTGAATTTATTCATTTAAATCTCGTCTGCATCGATTAATTGGTTACAACACTTTCTTCAAAGCATTTGTGCATTAAGCGAGGGTGCATGATTATGCTCTTCTCAATGATTGCATTAGACGAACTATTCACAATATGAAAAATAAGATCTCTTTTAACAGTGTATCCTAATCAGATTGAAATCAACGTTCTAGATCCGTTTTGTGTCTGAAAAACAGTAATTCCAGTAAATAATTCGATTGAACATAACCGCCGATATATGTTGAAAATCAATGTGCGTATATCTCGAAAAACATTTAGTTTTCAAAGGATTTTAATCCATAACTCGGGTTAAAGTAAATTTAAAGTCTTGCCAAGAAAAAGATATGTTGCTTCAGGTGTATTCCGGCATATTACTGCACATAAGAGAAAACTATCGGCAGATTTTTGTGAAAATCAAGACTAAAGAATTATTGCACCTAAGTGATGTGTTTTTTTTGCAACGAGATATATGCCCCTTTTTTTCAATGGCCCGTATATCGTACACTAATAACATAAAACGATAAAAGTGTTGTTAAAGTTTATTGTATGTTCTTTTGTATTGAAAGGAATTATTCAATTGCTATGTACTGCCGTCCTTATTACAGTCAGAGATTGCATGTCTTTTTAATACGTATAGTTGTTTTCTGATTTTAGACTTCAATTGCCAATATTGTTTACATTCTGATTTGCGATTTCCGATCTAAACATTGTATGAGAGCTCTAAAATCTATATTTCTAGCGTAATTTTGTAAGTAACCAATTTGTGACGACTCTTTAGTGAGCTGTCTGTCATAAATGCAATTACGACTATGCAATGCAGGCCAAGTTGTGCTTTGTCGCCGGCGGCTTAAATATCTGTCATGACGGACTTTTCTACTTGAAGAACGAAATTTACCTTTCCCACATTATTTACTGTTACATGTGTTTGTTCTAAAAGGAGATTTCCGCGAATGTCTGGTCTTATCTTACACCTCATTTTTGCATTGGCTCAACGCAAAATTCTTGCGATGCACAACGCAATGTACATAGTACACACACACACACACACACAATTATTCTTCACTATACTTTATTAGTGTCAAATACTTGGCGAAACGTACTGTCACTACCGTAAACAAGATGGCCCTATATCGCTCATCTGATTTAATAGAACTTCAATAGTTTTCAAAGTTTTAACTCTATACATATAAGGAAATCAAGCCACCCCCCTGGGGGCCATGTTTTTCAACGGATCAGAATAGATTGAACAACCTTGGCAGAGGGTCACACACGGAACATTTTGTGCCAAACTATTTTCAAATCGGGCTAGTGATTTAGTACAAGAAGATTTTTTGAAATTTTCACTATATTACATTTAAGGCAAACAAGCCCCGCCCCCTGGCGGCCATGTTTTCATCAGATCGGATTTTTTTTTAATAATCTTGGTAGAGGGTCACCCACGAAACATTTGTGCCAAATTATTTTTAAATCGAGCAGTTAGTTTTGGACAAGAATATTTTTAAAGTTTTCACAAAGCACATATAAGGAAAACAAGCTCCGCCCCTGGCGGCCATGTTTTTCAACGGATCGGAAACATTGTCCGCAAGGAACATTTGTGAAAAATAATTTTCAAATCGGGCCTATACTTTTGGACATGAAGATTTTTAAAGTTTTAGCAATTTTTCCCTTTTCTGATGCAGCAGCAACAAAAGTTCTACTTGGAATTGAATTATTTGAACAACTTTAAAAGGGTACCACCTAAGGAACATTCCTGTGAAGTGATTTTGAAATCAGTCCATTGGTTTAGTAGGATAAGTCATTTGTAGGAAATTGTTAACAGACGTACGTACAGACGACGACGACGGACGGTGAGTGATCACAAAAGCTCACCTTGCACTTCGTGCTTAGGTGAGCTAAAAAGGGCCTTGTCAGAATTACGAACATTGTGTAGTGGTTATTGCGTCCGCCATGTGACCAGACTTTATTCAACATTCGGGTAATACCAAGACTTTAAATTGGTACTCCTGGATTCCATTCTTGGAATGAATATAGTATAGTATGCCTGCTATATTGGTGTCTGAATAAATGTATCTGCAGCACTGGTCTTGTAACAATTGTATGTTAAATGTGTATGTACACGCATCTTGTTGGTTAGAGATGAAGAAAATATGTTTTCTTTTCTTGTAGTGTACAACGGAAACGCATTGGCTGATATATTGTTGATAATAACGCAAAAAGACAAATTCAAACAATCAAATATTCCCAACAAACCAATGTGAACTCCCGAGTATTGACTCATCTGTTATTTCCTCGTCCTCTAATACCATTCACACTTAGTTGTTTAGAAATGTTTCCGCAAATTAAGGAAGTACTTAGATTTTCTTAACACATCGAGCCCTCCGATTTGTGCTAATTAAAAGCAGTAGTTTGATAGGTGAATTATGCGAGCTCATGTTCGAAATATAAGTGTGTAAGGACAATCTGAATACATGTCAGTATATTTCATGTAAATTGAACTGGACAGTGAACACTAGTTCTATGAAAACAGACCTGAATCAGCGCATACATCAATCGGTCAACTGCACAAGACAATGTTCCTGAATGCTCCTGTTTTGGTGTTCTGAGCTATCCGTGGTTGTACGAGCGCTTGAATCGGTCTGCCTCACTGTGAGGTAGGATAGACCAGCGGGTTAGGATATACCAGCGGGTAAGGTTTGTCCAGTGGGTTAGGATAGACCAGGTTGGGATAGACCAGAGGGTTAGGATATACCAGTAGGGTATAACTTCCTTGTCTATACTACCCCACTGGTCTATCCTAACCCACTGATCTATCTTAACCCACTGGTCTATCCTACCCCACTGGTCTATCCTAACCCACTGGTCTATCCTACACCACTTGTCTATCCTAACCCACTGGTCTATCCTTACCCGCTAGGCTATCAGTGTATCATAACCCCCTGGTCTATCCTAACCCACTGGTCTAGCCTAACCCGCTGGTCTATCCTAACCCACTGGGCTATCCTACCTCACTGGTCTGTCTCAACCCACTGATCGATCCTGCCGCAGTGGTCTAACCTAACCCGCTGGTCTATCCTAACCCGCTGATCTATCCTGGCCCACTGGTCTATCTTAACCCGCTGGTATATCCTATCCCACTGGTCTATCCTAACCCACTGGTCTATCCTACCCACTGGTCTGTCCTACCCCACTGATCTATCTCAACCCACTGGTCTATCCCAACCAACTGGTATACCCCAACCCACTGGTTTAACCCAACCCGCAGGTCTATCCTAACCCACTGGACAAACCTAATCCGCTGGTCTATCCTACCCACTGGTATATCCTAACTCACTGGCCTATCCTACCCCACTGGCCTATCCTATAATCACTGGTCTATCTTGACACACTGGTCTATCCTAACACACTGGTCTATCCTACCCCACTTGTCTATCCTAACCCACTGGTCTATCCTCACCTACTAGTCTATCAGTCTACCATAACCCACTGGTCTATGCTAACCCAATTGTGTAGCCTAACCCGCTGGTCTATCCTAAACCACTGGTCTATCCTACCTCACTGGTCTGTCTCAACCCTGCCGCACTTGTCTAGCATAACACACTGGTCTATCCTAACCCACTGGATAAACCTTACCCGCTGGTATATCATAACCCGCTGGTCTATCCTAACCCACTGGTCTATCCTAACCCACTGGATAAACCTTACCCGCTGGTATATCCTAACCCGCTGGTTTATCCTTACGCTCTGGTCTATCCTACCGCACTGGTCTATCTCAACACACTAGTCTATCCTTACCTACTGGTCTATCCGAACCCACTGGTCTATCCTAACTCACTGGTCTATCCTACTCCACATGTCTATCTCAACCCACTGGTCTAGTCTACCCCACAGGTCTATCTCAACCAACTGGTCTATCCTTCCCCACTGGTTTATCCTTACCCACTGGTCTATCCTACCTCACACGTTTATCTCAACCCACTGGTCTATCGTAACTCACTGATCTATCTTACCCCACTGGTCTATCCCAACCCACTGGTATATCCCAACCTACAGGTCTATCCTACCCCACTGGTCTTTCTTCACTTCCTGTCTATCCTACCCCACTGGTCTATCCTAACCCACTGATCTATCTCAACCCACTGGTCTATCCTACCCCACTTGTCTATCCTAATCCAATGGTCTATCCTTACCCGCTGGTTTATCCTAACATACTAGTATGTAAGTGTATCATAACCCAAAGGTCTATCCTAACCCACTGGTGTAGCCTAACCCGCGTGTCTATCCTAACCCACTGGTCTATCCTACCTCACTGGTCTGTCTCAACCCACTGATCGATCCTGCCGCACTGGTCTAACCTAACCCGCTGGTCTATCCTAGCCCACTGGTCTATCATAAACCGCTGGTCTATCCTATCCCACTGGTCTATCACAACCCACTGGTCTATCCTACCCCAGTGGCCTATCCTACCCACTGGTCTGTCCTACCCCACTGGTCTGTCCTACCCCACTGGTCTGTCCTACCCCACTGGTCTATCCCAACCAACTGGTATACCCCACCCACTGGTCTATCTCAACCCACTGGTCTAACCCAACCCGCAGGTCTATCCTAACCCACTGGACAAACCTTAATCTTAACTTACTGGTCTGTCTTAACCCACTGGTCTATCCTACCCCACTGGTCTATCCTACCTCACTGGTCTGTCTCAACGCACTGGTCGATCCTGCCGCACTGGTCTATCATAACCCACTGGTCTATCCTAACCTACTGGTCTATACTAACTCACTGGTTTATCTTACTCCACTTATATATCCTACCCAACATGTCTATCCCAACACACTGGTCTATCCTACCCCACTGGTTTATCCGACCCCATCGGTCTATACTAACCCACTGGTCTATCCTACCCCACTGGTCTATCCTAACCCACATGTCTTTCCTACCCAACTGGTCTACCCTACCACATTGGTCTATCCTAACTCACTGGTCTATCCTACCCCTTTTGTCTATTCTACCCCACTGGTCTTTCCAAAACCACTGGTCTATCTCAACCCACTGGTCTATCCTATTCAACTGGTCTGTATTAACTCATTGGTGTATCCTACCCCACTGGCCTATCCTACCCCACTGGTTTATCTCAACTCACTGGCCTGTCCTACCCTACTGGTCTATCTCAACCAATTGGTCTATCCTACCCCACTGGTCTATCTTAACTCACTGGTCTACTCTACCCCACTGGTCTATCCTACACCACTTGTCTATCCTACACCACTTGTCTATCCTACCCCACTGGTCTATCCTAACCCACTGGACTATCCTAACTCACTGATCTATCCTACCCCACTGGCCACTGGTCTATCCTATACCACTGGTCTATCTTAACTCACTGGTCTATTCCACCCCACCGGTCTATCCTACCCCACTGGTCTATCCTACCCAACTGGTCTATCCTAACTAACGGGTCTTTCCTACCCCACTGATCTATCATAACCCACTGGTATATCATACCCCACTAGTCTCTCCTATCCCACTGGTCTATCTTCACTCACTGGTCCATCCTACCCCACTGGTTTATCTCAACCCACTGGTCTATCCCAACCAGCTGGTATATCCCAACCCACTGGTCTATCCTACCCCACTGGTATATCCAAACCCACTGGTCTATCCATCCTACCCCACTGGTATATCCTAACTCACAAATCTATCTAAACCCACTGGTCAAACCCAAATCACAGGTATATTCCAACCTACTGGTCTATCCTACCCAACTGCTCTATCCTACCCAATTGGTCTATACTAACTCATTGGTCTATCATATCCCACTTGTCTATCCTATCCCACTGGTCTATCCTATCCCACTTGTCTATCCTATCCCACTGGTCTATCCTATCCCACTGGTATATCCTACCCCACACGTCTATATCAACCAACTGGTCTATCCTAACCCACAGGTTTATCTGAACCCACTGGTTAAACCCAACCCAATTGTCTATCCTAACCCACTAGTCTATCCTACCCAACTGGTCTATTCTTCCCCACTGATATAGCCTAACTCACTGATCTATCCTACCCAACTGGTCTATCCTATTTCACTGGTCTATCCTACCCCACTGGTCTATCCTATCCCACTGGTCTATCTTAACTCACTGGTCTATTCTATCCCACTGGTCTATTTTAACTCACTGGTCTATCCCACCCAACTGGTCTATCCTACCCCACTGGTCTATCTCAACCCACTGGTCTATCCCAACCAACTGGTATATCCCAACCCACTGGTCTATCTCAACCCACTGGTCTAACCCAACCCGTTGGTCTATCCTAACCAACTGGACAAACCTAACCCGCTTGTCTTTCTTACCCCACTGGTCTATCCTAACTCACTGGTCTATCCTACCCCACTGGTCTATCTTAAGTCACTGGTCTATTCCACGCCACTGGTCTATCCTACCCCACTGGTCTATCCCAACCCACTGGTCTATCTCAACCCACTGGTATATCCTAACCCACTGGTCTATCATAACCCACTGGTCTATCCTACCCCACAGGTCTTTCCTATCTCACTGGTCTATCCAACCCCACTGGTCTATCTCAACCCACTGGTCTATCCTACCCAACTGGTCTATCATAACCGACTGGTTTACTCTACCCCACTGGTCTATCATACACTACTGGTCTATCATAACACACTGGTTTACTCTACCCCACTGGTCTATCATACACTACTGGTCTATCATACACCACTGGTCTATCAGACACCACTGGTCTATCCTAACCCACTGGTCTATCCTACCCAATTGGTCTATCATAACCGACTGGTCTATCCTATCCCACTGGTCTATCCTAACCCACTGGTCTATCCTACCCAACTGGTCTATCATAACCGACTGGTATATCCTAACCCACATGTCTATCTCAACCCACTGGTCAAACCAAACCCACTGGTCTGTTCCAACACACTGGTCTATCCTACCGCACTGGTCTATCCTAACTAACGGGTCTATCCTACCCCACTGGTCTATCGTAACTCACTGGTCTATCCTATCCCACTTCTCTATCATAACTCACTGGTCTATTGCACCCCACTGGTCTATCCTAACCTACTGATCTATCCTAACCCACTGGTCTATCATAACCCACTGGTCTATCCTACCCCCACTGGTCTATATTCACTCACTGGTCTATCCTACCCCACTGGTCTATCCTATCCCACTGGTCTATCTTTACTCATTGGTCTATCCTACCCCACTGGTCTATCTTAACCCACTGGTCTATCCCAACCAGCTGGTATATCCCAACCCACTGGTCTATCCCAACCAGCTGGTCTATCCCAACACACTGGTATATCCTACCCAACTGGTCTATCGTACCCCACTGGTCTATCCTAACCCACTGGACAAACACAACCCACTGGTCTATCCTTCCCTACTGGTCTAGCTAACCCTACTGGTCTATCCTAGCCCACTGGTCTATACCAACCCAGTGGTATATCTTACCCCACTGGTCTATCCAAACTCACTGGCCTATCTTACTACACTGGTCTATTCTACCCCACTGGTCTATCCTAAGCCACTGGACTATCTCAAGCCACTGGTCTATCATACATCACTGGTCTATCCTACCCTACTGGTTTATCCTAACCCACTGCTCTATCCTAGCCCAATGGACAAACCTAACCCGCTGGTATTTCCTAACACGCTGATCTATCCGACCTCACTGGTGTATCCTACCCCACTGGTCTATCTTAACCCACTGGTCTATCTCAACCAACTGGTCTATCCTATCAGACTGGTATATCCCAACCCACTGTTCTATCCTACCCTACTGGTCTATCATATCTCACTGGTATATCCTACCCCATATCCGACAAACCCAACCCACTGGCCTATCCTAGCTTACTAGTCTATCCTAACCCACTGGTCTATCCTACCCCAATGGTACATTTTGCCCTACTGGTCTATCCAAGTCCAATGGTCTATCCCAACCCACTGGACAAACCTAAACCCGCTGGTATATCCTCACCCACTGGTCTAATAGACTCTATCCTAACCACAGGTCTATCCTACCCCACTGGTCTATCCTTACCCAATAGTCTATCCTAACACACTGAACAAACCTAACCCGCTGGTCTATCCGAACACGCTGGTCTATTCTACCTCATTGGTATATCCTAACCCACTGGACAAACCTAACCCGCTGGTCTATCCGAACACTCTGGTCTATCCTACCTCATTGGTCTATCCTAACCCACTGGTCTATCCTACCCCACTGGTCTATCCCAACCCACTGATCTATCCCAACTTACTGGTCTATCCTACCGCACTGGTCTATCCCAACTTACTGGTCTATCCCAACACACTGGTCTATCCTACCCCACTGGTATTTCCTAACTCACTGGTCTATTCTACCCCATTGGTCTATCTTAACCCACAGCTCTATATTAACCCTCTGGACAAACCCAACCCACTGGTCTATCCTACCCAACTGGTCTATCTTACCCCACTGGTCTATCCTATCTCACTGGTCGAGCCTACCCCACTGGTCTATCCTAACTCACTGGTCTATCCTACCCAACTGTTCTTTCCTACCCACTTGTTTATCCTAACCCGCTGGTCTATCCTATCCCACCACTGGTCTATCCTACCCCACTGGTCTAACCCAACACACTGGTATATCCTACCCCACTGGTCTATCTCAACCCACTGGTCTATCCTACCACACTGGTTTATCTACCCTACTGGTCTTTCCTAGCCTACTGGTCTATCTCAACCCGCTGCTCTATCCTAGGCCTTTGGACAAACCTAACCCGCTGCTCTATCCTACCTAACTGGTCTATCCTACCTCACTGGTCTTTCCTAACTTAGTCTGTATCCTAGCCTACTGGACTATCTTACCCCACTGGTCTATCCTAATCCACTGGACATTCCCAACCCACTGGCCTATCCTAGCCTACTGGTCTATCCCAATGAACAGCTCTATCTTACCCCACTGGACTATATCAACCCACTTGTCGATCCTACCCCACTGGTCTATTCTACCCCACTAGACAAACATAACCCACTGGTTTATCCTAACCCACTGGTTTATCCTAACCCACTGGTTTATCCTAACCTACTGGTCTATCCTTACCCACTGGTCTATTCTTCCACACTGGTCTATCTCAACCTTCTTGTCTATCCTAGCCCACTAATCCATCCTATCCCACTGGTATATTCTACCCCATTGGTCTATCCCAACCCACTGGGCTATCCTACCCCGCTGGTCTATCCTAACTCACTGGTCTATCCTACCCCATTGGTCTATTATAATCCACGGGTATATCTTAACCCCACTGGTCAAACCCATCCCACTGGTCTATCCTAACCCACTGGTCTATCATAACCCACTGGTATATCCTAACCCGCTGGTCTATCCTAACCCGCTGGTCCATTCTTACCCACTGGACAAACCTTACCCGCTGGTCTATCCGACCACACTGGTTTATCCTAACCTACTGGTCTATCCGAACCCGCTGGGCAAACCTAACCCGCTGGTCTATCCTTACCCGCTGGACAAACCTAACCCGCTGGTCTATCCTACCTCACTGGTATATCCTAACCCTCTGGTCTATCCTTGCCTACTGGTCTATCCTAGCCTTGGTATATCCTATCCTTAGGTCTATCCTAACCTACTGGTATATCCCAACCCATTGGTCAATCCTACCCGACTGCAAACTTTACCCGCTGGTATATCCTAACCCGCTGGTATATTCTACCCCACTGGACTATCTCAACCCACCGGTCATTCCTACCCCACTGGGCTATCCTACCCCGCTGGTCTATCCTAACTCACTGGTCCATCCTACCCCACTGGTCTATCCTAACCCACTGGTCTAGCTCAACCCCCTGGTCAAACCCATCCAACTGGTCTATCCTAACCCACTGGTCTATCTCAACACTGGTCTATCCTTCCCGACTGGTCTATCGTAACCTACTGGTCTATCCTAACCCGCTGGTCTATCCTAACCCGCTGGTCTATTCTTACCCACTGGACAAACCTTACCCGCTGGTCTATCCTACCCCACTGGTATATCATACCCCACTGGACAAACCCAACCTACTGGTCTATCCTACCCCACTGGACAAACCCAACCCACTGGTCTATCCTAACCCATTGGTCTATATTACCCCACTGGTCTATCCTAACCCACTGGTCTATCCCAACCCACTGGTCTATCTTACCTCACTGGTCTGTCCTAGCCCACTGGTCTATCCCAACTCACTGGTCTATCCTAAACCACTGGTCTATCTCAACCCCCTGGTCAAACCCATCCCACTGATCTATCCTAACCCACTGGTCTATCTCAAACCACTGATCTATCCTACCCCACTGGACAAACCCAACCCACTGGTCTATCCTAACCCATTAGTCTATTGTGTATGCATACGTATGTGTATGTATGTCTGCTTGTGAGCCGCCCAGGATTGAGCTTCACATAAGTCGAGCTTCGTGACATCCTTTCCCACTGACCGCGGCCGGCCTGATGGTCTAGAGGTAGAGTGTTCGCCTGGCAAGCAGTAGGTCGTGTGTTCAAAAGATGGCATTCCTTCGTCGTTCCCCTGCTTACGCTCGGCATTAAAGGGGTAAGGCAAGGACTGGAGTCAGTAAGCATGCCACCACGTGCCGTAGTATTTCGATGATCGGCCGCGAGAGCGTTCACAAGCTCCATTAGCGCAACAAATCCAAAATGACCTAAAAATGAGGTAAAGGTCGCCCAAATATAATGACGCGAAGGGATCATGGTAAGAAAGCATGCCACCACTTGCCGATGAACGGCCTTGTCGCGAGAGCGTTCACAAGTACTTGTGGGGTGCGTTTTTTCCTAAATGTGTGCATTCTCGGGATGTATATTACCTTAACGTCAGAGCAAAACATTAGTATCGACTTGTAGTAATACATAACTGAGATATGGTGGGTTTTTTTATTCATCACAGTAAAATAACCCTGTGTACACTATCCCTCTTGAGTCCAGGGTCCTCAGAGGTTAAAAAAACAATTATCATCCTGTACAACATAAGTGGTTACATGCACATGTTGACTAGTAAGTTCCATTTGGTGACTAGTATATTCTCATAGATATAGATATATGTAATATACACAAATATTTGTTTTTGAATACTTGTTGTCACTTATGTTACTCGAGAGTGACCTTCCTCAGATGTGCCTCATATTCAAACACTGTAACTAGATGTTGCTGTTTCCCATACTTTACCTTACTAATACACATTTTCCCAGTAAGTATTAACTTATTTATCCACAATAAGTGTTGCTTGCTCAGAAAATCGCGATAACGATATGCGTAACTTCACATAATATGGCCATAACTCCCTCAAAAAGGGTCGGACCAGAATGCGATACGATATGCGTAACTCAACATCATATGGAAGCTGTACACAAACTCTAAGCTCAATCGGATCAGTAGTTTTGGAGGAGTTGCGCAGACAAGCAAAATTGGCTCGAAATCACAAAAGGGCCATAACTCCCTAAAAAAGGGGTCGGACTGGAACACGATAACGATATGCGTAACTTCACATCATATGGAAGCTGTACACAAACTCTCAGCTCAATAGTTGTGGAGGAGTTGAGCAGACAAGCAAAATTAGCTCAAAATCACAAAAGGGCCATAACTCCCTCAACAAGGGTCGGACTGGAACACGATAACGATATGCGTAATTTCACATGATATGGCAACTGTACACTAACTCTAAGCTAAATCGGATTAGTAGTTGTGGAGAAGTTGCGCAGACAAGCAAAATTGGCTCAAAATCACAAAAGGGCCATAACTCCCTCAAAAAGGGTCGGACTGGAACACGATAACGATATGCGTAACTTCACATCATATGGAAGCTGTACACAAACTCTCAGCTCAATA
>JAUELF010069992.1:5243-16359 GCA_031471495.1 Clinocardium nuttallii | reverse complement strand
TCATATGAATTTTCCGCAATTTATCAAAAACACTTGTTTAATATTAACAAAATTTCAGCCATTATAATGTAGGTCAACCCAATAAAACTCTACTATTTTTATATTAATATTTTGTGAAACAAACTACACAAAAGAACCAATCTTTTACCATGTGTAAGTAAAGATATATAATTTTGTATATATATAGCCACCCCACGAATAAGATGTGTACAAAAAATGGCAAAAAACACAAAATATAACAAAATCATCTTCAAGAAAGCAAATATTTATGTGTAGAAGTGTATTTAATTACTTTTTAATGAAAGTACAATATAAACTTCTGTAAAAACTGTAAGCTATTGAAAAAATAAGTATTTGTGCTTCTGGATGGATTCAAACCACTACCCTCGAAAGAAGTATAGTCCTGTGCTTAACATATGCTAAAGCATTTAAATTGAAGAGTTTCAAGTGGAGGTTTTCATTAGGATCCTACTACCTTAAATACCCCGATTTGTTATATAGAGCCTATAAGAAAGTATGTCTGTGTGTGGTATTTTTTTCTGATAATCGATTTTCATCTTTAAGATTTGAGCAATTTGCATGTTTCTCATTTTCATCGGTAATTTTAAATGATGTTTCCTGCATAGACCTTAACACGGATCTGTATAAATGTTAGAGGTAATCTTATCAGTTGAACAGTTTCTACAGGTATAAACCTTTCACAAATACGACAGATATTCCACATTAAAAACAAATATAAGCCAATATCCATGAATTTGCAAAATCGCGGACGAGCGTTCGTACTTCATAAACGCACGAAAAATAAGAATAAATGCTTAATTAAGTGACGTCTTTGCCCTTTTCTTTAACATATTTCACTGTACATTTATTATATATGTTCTTCCCTCAATAGTCTGTTTTAAGAAATCAATAACGTTATTTTGAATTTAATCTGATTATTTGAATGGTAGATCTGTTCTACATTTGAAACCAATTTCCTACAGTTGAGAAAAACGTAACGTTAAAAGCTTATTTAAATCGACTATTCCGACCGGTCATAATAAACAGATTGATGGATTTTTGGGGGGCTTGCAAGAAAAGCTGTAGTAGTTGAAACTCCGGCGTTGTCGACTGATCCGTCAGCTGAGGTAGCTTAAACCTCTCGGCTGTTCCGTTTACTTCAGTTAACTGTAGTAAATAACTATACGAGTTCATCATTAGCTCGTACTACCACCTGGGATTACAATTCCTGTGTTAATCGTTCAATGGTAGCTTTACCGTAGTATTACATAAGCGATACTTTAGGTTATTGCGTCTATATGGGAAAATATTGTGTCGGACGCCATCCTACCGCGCAATTATTATTGTTACCGATTGTAGCTAGAGTCGTTGAGAATGTTGATTAACGAAACGCCTTTAATAATCGGAACTCTTTCCTTTAAAACAATCAGCTGCTTATTCATTCTAGCAGTAATTACATCCCCGTTGACTTTGTTTGTCATGTCTTATTGAGATAAACTTTTATATATCGTCAACAACTCTCAAAACAATCTATAGCGTATGGCAACATGTTTAGCAAGTCTTCAAACACGGCTTTCATTAAATTACACGTCATATTATAACGTCAGAAACTATACACTGACAGTGCTATAAATAAACTGAATTGGGTTGTTTGTATGTCGATTGTCTTTTATCTGCGTGCCATCTACGTACGTCGTATCAAACATTGTTAGCTGATCTCTTAACTCACCAAAGGTTGGAGGGGAGCGCTCTGTTACGTTACTGTATGAAAACAGTTCCGCCATTTACATTATGTGAAGAATATATAAATATCGCATTGTATCCAATGCCAAGACGACATATAGTGTTCCCTTTTCTTCACATTGAACGGAGAAGGAAATTTATCAAAGTAAACAATATTTTGATACGTTTTATTTTGATAAAAATAGCTGTATGCGTTCGTAATATTTCATTGCTTCATAGTCGATGTAAATAACAACAAGATCTGCATAATTGACAGAAGTAGAGAAAAGGACAAAAGAGCAAGCCTTATATTCTACAACACTAATATATACAACAAACAGACCAAGGTGTCCCTTATTCGATCATCTGAGTGATAGTAAATTGAACAACATTTTACTGCGTAAGGGAAATTGATAAATAAAGGAGTATGACATACTGAAACTTTAAGGAAACGAAGTGATATATAAATGACGTGTGCAACAATGCCCTCTAAAGCAGCTGTAAAAAGCCGACAGTAAAACATTTTAACACTATAAAAGAAAGGGTAGATAGACCCAAGTCCCCGTCTGTCAAACCTTTAAATAAATATGGCTAGTACGATAAGTGTAGACATTCATATAAGAACTTTATTTTAAACAAAACAACGACGGAGAGACGAACATACAATCAGATTGGCGGACGGACTAGAGCGTTTATATTTACTAATCACTCATATGCACATGTATGTGATAAACGCACAATGTTTAACAAATAGAATGTATCCATTAAATGCTGTGTTTGACGATACCCGTCTGAAAACTGGAAACGTGAATAACAGCGTAGCCTTTGTAGATGTTTCATAAAGTAAACATGCACAGTGCAATGCTCTTGAACAGTATAAATGAACAGTGTGATAAATTACCTTTCGTATAAAGACACTATAATAAAATAATATATCATGTTAAACATCTCAGATAAAAAACTAAAAGCACTACCCTGATAACATATTTTAATATTATGACTAAACCATGATGTAGTATGTATTAGCCTGTCTAAGCATAACGAAACAAGTTGAAGCCGATAAAGAATGTAGATTGTGAACAGCCTGTACAACTGTTCAATTTATACATTGATTGATTGATTGATTAGATGGGGCTTAACATCGTTTCAACACTTTTTTAGTCACATCACTCTTGCCAGTTAATCTACTCATGTGTTTCTCATACCAGTTATCCACACAACATACTTTCTCAGCAACTGGCTGATTTTCCACATAATATTCTAAGTCCAATGGCGAAAGAATGGGGTTTTTTTGCCAAACGTCGGAAAGAATATTGACCGAGCTTGGATTCAATCTCACACTTCAAGGAGTAACAGTCTACTTGTCTACAGACTGAACTATTGGAGATCGAATCAATGTATACAGAATATTAACATATCGCAAAACATATTGTTAAAACGGATTTTTGTTTTCAAATACAAATTCCAGAACCTCGAAGTCGCAAATCCCATAGGAAACAGTTACATGTGTTGGACTGTATAGCAGCGAAAATGTGTATTATCCGGACAATATCGTTTAAACAGTGCCAATGTATTTACCTTTGTGGATATTAAATCGCTTATAATATAATCAAGGGTAATTTATAGTTTACATCTTCATCAGAATATATCGTCGGAATATATACTGCTTCAAAAGGTATGACATGACTTTTTTCTAGTATCGAGTATAACAATTTTGTCGAAAAAACAAATATTGGATAATGTAAAGAATGTAGCACTCAGTACACTCTATGGGAACAAACCAGAAAGAGGCCTCCAAAGTTCAAGTGTTACAGAATTACAATCACTCTTTGAACATCGAACATATAAAACGAAGGTAACCCCGATACGTCTCTTAACCCCTTACCATTTTATACCCAAACGTCGACGCATCATCAGCAAATGGATTGTTTGAACATGTTGGAAAAGAAGATGATGCTAATAATGAGATATTTTTTCGTTTTGTTGGTCATGTCTTATTGAGATTAACTTATATATATCGTCAATGTTTCAACTTTATTTGAGCATTGTATATGCACTTTCATTTATGGAGGCGTCAATTATTTTAAAGTCGTCTGCAGGTATATTAAATATGAAGAGGGTTAAAGATATATCATGTTAAAGGAAGTAGACGAGGTTTCAGACTTGTTTAAATGTCATATTTAACCACAATGTTTGTTCTATTGCCCATGATAATCTTGTATTTGAAAACATTTCCTATTTCTTGTTATCAAATATTTTCAAGCATATAAGTAAGTTTGTACTATCATATATTACCAAGTTATTGAAACTGTACACACGTACAGTAACAGGTCTGAATTATTCACGAATGTCGTTTTAGAAAGTGCACAACCTAGTTAGCAAACGTTGTTAAATACCTGCCAAGACTGATAAGGGTTTAGTACAGATATCAGCAATGTGTATGCCCTTAGAGGTGCGGGAATAAAATGTTATCGCATGTGTTATTGATTGGGTGATAGCATATAATCTGTGTACTGATACGGTCAGTTTTGCTTGATTTCAAATACAAAGGACGAGTTCTTTCATTTTGGTAAAGTGGGGAAATGTTTAATATGTGCAGTCAAGTCGCAAGTTGAGAATCACTTTGCTAGACATAATTCAAGCCAACTTCATCTTTGTTTCGTAAACAGAATATGTAACGTAACAAAAATAAATCCGATATTTACCACTCAATAATAATAAAGTATCGCGATTTACGCCAGTATCACCTGCCATCTACATGTCTCGGTTCAAACAAACACTTCTCGAGTATGACGAGAGTCCCGGTCAGTTATGTCACGGCGGCTAGTTTATCTACCAATGCATTTACGAACTTCGGTAAACCATTTCTCCAGAAATACGAGAAACCTGGTCAAACATACATACGCATGTGTTTCATGACTTTGTGTCAACCATTACTTGAATATGAAAGGTATCCTGGTCAGTTTTATCACACTGGCTAGCCGGTGTACAAGTTTGTGTTATGACCTCATGGCAACTACTTTGAGTATGATGAACATCCTGGACAGTTTCACCACGGCGGTTAACTGACATACCTATGATTTAGTTATGATTTTCTGTCATCACTGCCAATGTTATTATGACGAGAATTCGTTCAGTTATACAACGGTGGCTAGCTGACATTCCTATATGTTTTATGACATTATGTTAACCAACACCCGAATACGACAATTTAGTTAACAATATTGTCAAGAACAAACCTTTTGCAAAGTAACGGTCATATTCGTTTTCAACTATTGTAAACTTACTCACACTCACTGTACACTTACTTCCGGGGGTACTCGAACATGAACCCAGAACATGCAGTATGAGAGTCCGTCGATCTATCAATGGACTTTTGTCTTGAACAAAATAATACGAGTAGAACTAACATATTGATTTGAGTGAAATTAGGGGGGGGGGGGGGGTAGTTGTTGGACTGATTAAGTAAGTATGTACGTTATTGTTTTTATTGTAACATGTGTTACGTGTAACAATTTATTATACGAAAAAAAAACATAAATGGTACAGGTGTGATATTCTTTTTTGTTCATAACCCATGAAGCTTTCTTAAATAAAACTCGCTGAAAATCCATCGGGGTCGTCATTTTGATTATGCGTAAAAGCGCTCGGACAAACGTAAAAACACACTTTGAAAGTTATTTTCGTCTTGTTGATATTTTTTTAAAAAAATACATGAATCGACATTTAAGGTCATACAAGTGCTGTGGTTTTTTTTTTTGCGTGATCTTAATTGTGTACAAAAAATATGGAAGTTTAAAAAAACGACCGCAATTCGACGTAAAGACATATATTTTGACTGTACCGTAGCCAAAAAACCCCTTGTAGTCATTTGCGTAATGTCTTTTCCCGCCAAAAAGTAGGTATTACCACCAAATACCCTAAATTCCTATGCATGAGCCATTGATTAAATCATACAAAATATGATTTATTTATAAAATATTTTCTTAAACAAAACATTCATTTTCCTAAGTCGTCTGCTGCAAAGGAGTCAAAAACCGTCTCTATTAGGGAAAGTTTGCATCAGAAAAGGGATGTTACACATTTTCTTCATTACCAGAATACAGGTAATTAATTAAGGACCTTAAGATAGTGATCCTCATGTTTAAACTTCGTTCATTATAAATGTTATTCATTGATTTATTTTCTGAACGTTTTTACTTTATTATCTACTGTCAGTAATACGAAACGAAGTCCGAATATTGTGTGATCATGCAAAAACATGACATTTCAATTAGTATTGTCCAGTAAATTACTTATAAATCAGTTTTGATTGGCAAAGTATGCTCTTTTATTTTTATCTACAATCATCTTACACTTTTTAATGTGTATACTTTAATTATTTCCAGTCGACCCAGTTTGGCATATAACCAAACTGTATAAGTTCAGTATATCATAAAAGCATACATGCTACGTATACAACATTATGCTGGTCAGTCATGCAGTTAGTATTTTAAAGCGGTCTGATACGAATATTTCAAAAGTATTAAACTGAAGTCGTAATAACCGTTCCCTCGTTAATATGTGTATGCTTCCATTAGTGTTCTATAACTAAAAGAACTGATCGGTTTTGATATTGTCCAAAGGATATATTATATAACTTTATAATTTAATGAAAACAAAGCGGAACAATTTACAAATCAAAGAACAACTTTTGAATAAGATTGAAACATTGCAACAAGAATTTACTCATTATGTAAAATTTATCTTTTTTCCACAACTTTATACAAATCGTATGCTGTAGAGGTTTCGGAAAGCGACTTAATGTGGTTAATATATTGTTAGAAACAATTATTTGTTATGTGTATATAACACTTATGAGTCCGCCTACAGTAAAAAGGTGACGGTGGGATTTGTGAACCATGTAGGTCAGGATCCGCACAGTTCTGCAAGCTTAATTCTATATATTTGTTACGAGTATATAAGCAATGCCATACTCTAGGAATACCGTTTTAAGGGATTAAAACTGGCACTATCATTTCAGGTAAATGTTATCGTTTTTCCTTATTCAGACGAAGTTTAGCGAGTTTGTATCACACACATTTTAAAAACATTGTAGAAACGTTTTCTGGTCTGTTCGTGATATTTAGTCATAGAGATAACCAAAATTACACTGCAAATGCACTCCAACAAAAGGCAAACCAGCAACAAAATTGCATCCTGTCAACTAAATAGCACTGTACCAAATGTAATTCATCCCAATGACACTCCACTCTGACAGCGGAGTCCTCAAGCAATGTTTTACAAACTTCAGTCGACAAGCCTTTAACGAGTAATAAGCAATGCCATATTTAAGCTATACTGTTTAAAACCAGAAAACTGACAATATTATTTCAGATAAAGCTACACCCTTATCAACATACAGACCAATCTTGAGGGGTTTGATTTGAATCAGACGATTTATTGTATTAACCGACTCAGTGGTATATTCTTAGAGCGTCCGTGATATAACTGAAAAAGTTGAAGTTTACGTAAAAGGTTAAAAAAAAGCTAAAAGTATTTTTTTAATAATCTGATATATATACACAATAACATTTCTAAAAACTTTTCAAATAATCAAAATGATATAAATAGTGAATAGGTAATTAAAACAAAAATAAAACAAAATCGAACTTACAATTATCTGCTCAACGTCAAAAGAAGTTCATTTATAACAAAAACAAATATAAAACGAATCTACTTGCAATTATAGACACACTTCGGTGACTCGAATTCGCATGTCCAAGTAAAAACAGTTTCACGTATCGTACGGTAGTTTGAGAGATGCAATGTTGGACGGTACGACATCAGAGGAAGTGTATGATCCTGAAAACGTAGATAGTTTGAGCTACCATATTATCATACTCATTGAAGAAGCTGAAATGTATGAAGATTGTAGGTTCAGATCAGACTGCGTGTATCTGCTAAACATAAAGAGTATGTTGACTTATCACAAAAACAATTTATGAAACGAATCTAGTTGTACTTATAGACAAACTTCGGTGACTGGAATTCACATGGCCCAGTTAAAACAGTTTCACGTATCGTATCGTACGGTAGTTTGAGAGATCTATTGTTGAACGGTACGACGATAGAGAGGAATTGTTAAATCCTGATAAAACGTAAACGGTTTAGAAAAAACGAAAATGCGCAGTTAAGAATGCAGATGTATTTTCTTTTGTGGATATAAAGTTGCTTATATCAATGCATACATGAACAGTCATATATGGTAGATCTTGATTGTACACTGTTTGAAAAGGCATTGTTGTGCTCTTTTGCATTGCCATGACTTATTTTACAATGTTTTCAACAAGAGATAACAACTATTGGATAAAGTAAAGAATGTAGAACATAATTTACTGAATGGTAACGAACCAGAAAGGCGTCTGTTAAATTCAAGTGTGACATCAATACAAACCATTTTTGGATTATTTGATTAATTGTTTTCTTTGCCGCTCCAACAATATCTAGTTAAATTATGGCATTTTCCAATTTGGTTACCAGTATTTTTAGTCAATTTATCCTGACACCAGCCTGTCAGGACTCGGCCGAGGTTCAAAATGATAAGATCAGTATTCCGATACTTTTCCAAACTGTTTAACTTTGTTCAATTGCGTTCAAAAAGAAATTCGGACCTTTGTTTGGTTTATAATTTTACATTTCTATAAGTAATATCACTGCGCAGGAACTAATCTTACCTCCGGACAAACAACACAGGGGCACTCCTAACACTGACACTCCAATCAAGTGCACTCCAACATGACATTTTGTCCTGAAACACTTGCATTTTTATTAAACAAACTTAGTCGGGCCAAATATGTTCGAAATAATATTCAATATCACATCAGGTAAACCATTAATGCATTTCAACACGCACACACAGATAGATAGAGATAGATGATGATTGGTCGTCGAATCGAATGGTCGATACTTTTTAGCTCTCGGAAAAACAAAGAGTTTTTGAGTCATTAGGAACTTTTCATAGTTATTTTGATATGTAATACATCAGAAAGTGAGTTATGTATGATTACATTACATCTGTGTAATGAGTCGAAAAGGGAAAAATAGAGGGAATAAAAGAAGAAAGAGCAGCGATGAGGTTTGTGAGCAGATGTCAATAACCCGCGTAATGGTGGATCACCTGTAAAAACAGACTCGCTGGACTTAGTCAGTTTATCAGTAAGTGACTCTTTACGCAGTGCTAGATCAGCGTTATATGATCAGGATATGGATCAAGTTTTCAGCACACCGCCCGCCTCTCCGACTAAACTAGCCAGGTTAAGGACGGATACAGACTCAGTGGTTACAAACAGTGTCAATCCTATCAGTTTAAGTAGTGTTCAAACATCTGATAATAACACAAACGATGTGTTGGCATTGTTACATAAAATGGATCTTAAATTGAATTCAATGGACACAAAGTTACAAAAACTGGACTCATTAGAAGAAAAAGTAAGTAGTCTTGATTCTGAAATTTAAACAATGTGGTCTTCCGTACGTGAGGGAATGAAACAATCAGACGATAAAATAAACAATTTGTTTACCAAAACCGAGAATTTGGATTTCTCTTTGGGTGAAACCTGTGATAAGCTCACACATCTAGAAACCGCTAACAAACAGCTGAAGGAAGACCTTACTTATATTCAGTCGCAAAGTATGCGCAATAACTTGGTTTTTGGGAACATTTTTGAAAAATTAAACGAACAGCCTGAACAAACAGAATCAGAATTACGAAAGTTCATGTTGGAAAAACTAAAGATCGCCCAGGATTTAGTAAATAGTATTAAGTTTGAACGCGTTCACAGAATGGGCAATAGGACTGAAGGGGTAAAGAATAGGAATATTGTTGCGAAATTCAAGCTTTTCAAGGACAGGGAGATCGTGCGCAAACAAGGGAAACAGCTAGCCAGCACGAATGACTACATGTTCGAACAATTTCCGCGTGAGATCGTTCTGAAAAGGAGGGAACTCGTGCCTAAAATGAAGGCAGCCATCGAATCAGGGAAAAAAGCGTGGATAAGCTATGATAAACCTTACATCGACGGTAGGCTTGTAAAGGACAGTGTGAAAACATCGTGAGATTTTGCAAAAAGCCGTCTGCTGCAGAGGCGTCAGAAAGCGTCTATATGAGGGAAAGGGTCAAGGGAAGTGAACTATTACACCCATGTTATGCCATTACTGTACCAAAAACAAAAGATATATTGGTGACTTTGCATGTTAAGTACCCGAATATGCGTACGACTTAACTATTTCCATTTTAAAATAAAATGGAAAAAATAAAAGAATTTTTTCAAAGAACTTATGAAGGTCAATATTGCTATTCAGTTCTGTTCTGAATTGCTCTTCTCGTTCGGGAAAGTATTACGAAAATCATTAACTGCCTAAAGAACTAAACTATTTCCTCTCTAGTTCTATTCATTTAATGACCTTCCCTTGCCGATTGGTAAGATGGATTAGCCATACTTGACCAATTATTTATGTTCAAATTAAATAATCATCGGTTTATGTAAGTCACAGGAAAAAAGACCTTTGGATATTTGCACCAGGAATGAAAAAGAAAGAATAATTGGAGAATAAAACATATCAGCGTTTATCTCTGGCCAGGGTCATTCCTATTCGCATTATTTTCACTTATTCATTGGAAGATTTATGAGTGATGACTGTTTAGTTAAAGTATGCACAATCTTATAATTGAGCTGTCCCACGAAAAAACACAACACTGTGGTATCTGCGTAAAGTATCGACCCGGGTCAGCCTTAGCATGCCACACAGGCTTCTCGGCATAGACACATTTTGACTCCTGTGGATTTTCTGTTTCAGGAATCATTACGCTATACCTCTATTTCCCTGACACGGAATGTGTCGGCCCGGATCAGTCTGCGCGTACTGCGAAGACTGATCTTGGTCGATACATTTACGCAGAGGCCATGCTATTGGTCCTTGGAATTAAACTTTTAGTCCGTGTTCATGTGTTTAGAATGAGTATGCGAACGTTTTCCAATGAATAACAGGTATGTCTCCAATAAACACCTGTCTTATCTCCGATAAATCCGACCTAATGCGACGTATTTACTATGTCTTCAATGGCCTGGTAGAGATATCTTGCGGATATCTGTCATCAATATTTAATGATATCTAAATACCATCAGATGTGCGGTTCTCATGTAACACCCTTTCAGTTTTAACGTAAGCTTTTATAAGTTGTTAGCTTTTTACCCTTTCCCTCATATAGACGCTTTCTGACGCCTTTGCAGTAGACAGCCTTTTGAAAACATAGTGACAAAAGAAGAAATTGCACAAAACATGCACAAAATGTGCAATTCTACTTTTGCCACAATGTTTTCAACTTTTAGTCATAGGTTATCCATTCAATTAT
>JAUELF010069883.1:0-16360 GCA_031471495.1 Clinocardium nuttallii | reverse complement strand
TTTGGTTGAAATTGGTCCTGTGGTTAAGGAGGATATGATGTTTAAAGCTAAACGTTAACGACAGACGACGGACGACGGACGACGGACAGATAGTGAGTGCTCAGGTGATCTAAAAGGGATACAATTCGAAATATGTTAAGGTAGGACATTTTTAAAGGTATCGCAGTCGATTTGTTCGGGTTTATTTTTGTCATTGTCGATGACCTCACGTGCTGGTGGAATAGTGGCACCTATTGATGTATTAAGAACAGAATAGTATATACATGTATTTTGAAGTTGTGTATTTTATGATTCAAAAGGGCGCACATGGAGGTATATGAGCCGTCCCACGAAAAACTAACATTATGCATAAAGTATCGTCCCGGATCAGCCTTAGCATGCCACACAGGCTAACCAGGACAGCCACTGTTCGCATCCTGTGTTTTTTTCTGTTTCAGGAATCATTACTCTATACCTCTATCCCCCCGAGACGGAATGTGTCGGCCCGAATCAGCCTGAGCGGACTGCACAGGCTGTTCTGGGTCGATATCTAACTCAGTGGCCATAATGTTGGTTTTCCCGCGGGACGGCTCATATTATCATCGGCGACATCACTACATCATTTTGGCCCAATTCAGTTATGTACGCGAGCGTACGTGAAGTTCATCAACGTGTAATACAAAGGGTGGGCATAACAAAGGGGATGCCTTTTATAGGGTCATAACGAATATGAAAAGGGAATGTCTTTGAAAACTGATGCTTTGATAAATGTTAGAACAACGTAAAGCAATGCAACATTGCAATTACTCTCAGCACTGTAAGTTATGAAAGTGATACAAAAATATCTAAAATAAATTATTGTCTATGATTGCAGCGTTTGGCGGTAAGGGGTTGTCTCATTGCACTCCCATTAAGGGGCATCATTATAGTTCGCAGATATTCGATTCTTTCTTGAATTATTAGATGTAAGTGTGTGTAAAAGCTGCACTGTGTAGACATTAAGGAACAAAAACAAACTAGTTTAAACACAAATGACACGATAAGGCATTCATTATAGAGAACTAAGGTATTAAATGTTCTATAATAACAATGCCTGTATGTAAGGGGTCCCATTGCACATCAAATAAGGTGTATCAAAGACATTGACTTTGTTAATTATTAAACCGTTAGTGTTATGTTACATAAACAGACTAGATGTAACCTTGTGTAAAAAGTTGTACTATGTGCACGTTAACAAACAAACAAGTTAAAAAGCACTCATGACTTGATAAGGTATTCATTATAGGGAAATAAGGTACTAAACGTTCTATAATTGCCGCGCCTGGCGGCAAGGGGTCTCGCTGTACACTCATTAAGGGACACCATAAAGGGTTATGGTTGTGAAATGCGTATGGCTAGTTATTTGAAGCAGTATGTTTTGGCAGTGAAAGTTCAATATTACACGAGCAATATGAGTAGTTCCACCACCAGAAATCAAACATAAGAAACTCTGCGTAATGTATCGAGCCAGATCAGTCTGCGCAGTCCGCACAGGCTAGTCCGAGCCGACACATTCCGTCTTAGGGGGGGATAGTGGTATAGAATAATGATTCCTGAAATAGACAATTCACAGGAGGCGAAAAGCGTCTACCCGGGTTAGCCTGCGCGGCATGCTAAGACTGATCCGGGTCGAAACTTTACACACTGTTTTTTCACACTGTTGGTTTTCTCGGAGGATGGCTCATATAGGTATGTCTCTGTTAATCTCAGGAGTACAATGAAGATTCTAGTAAGACTGTTTGCATGTACAAAATTGTTAGAGCATTCGCTTTAATGAGACCCCAAACTGCATGACGCGGTTCCTAACTAACATAGACAACAACTAGTGTGAGTGTACGATTACCTAAAGCTGGATTTCTCTTTCCCTTCTCTGGTTAAACATCAATAAAATATAAATGCAGTTAGTATGCTCATTATTACTAGACATGTTTTACAATATTGGTAGTGCAATCATAACAGAGTTTAATTTGTACTGAAAGGTTAAAAGGCAAATTTGATTACAAGCTTTCAAAAAACTGGTATAAACATACGAACACAATGGTTTGATGCAATTTAACGTAGTGCATTCCTAATTGACCCGACGATTTTCCATAAAACGTCGTGTAAGCTAGATATTGTTCTAGCTTTAGGTATTGTTCGTGGATTCGTCGGTCATTTCATTGAACAACACGGATTGCTAACGCATTCGGACGAACATCGCCGATAATTAAAAGGTTTACAAGTACCAAGGCTGAATCGCCGAGTCTGTAAAGGGGATTATACCTTAATTAAAACTGTTTGTTTGTTGCCCAACACCTCTCTGTTTCTATGCAAGCTTATTGATTTCAGACACTAGACCGCCGATTGATCTGTCTAATTGGTACCAACCTCTAATCAATCGATCGATAAATCTAAATGTTTTGAATAAAATATCACATACTTCATGATATTAACAATATCACTGTATACATTCTGTTCGTGGCCTAAATGTGTCGAAACATGCGGTAATGTTTGCTTTCATGCAATATGTATCGTTACAATACATAGGTTAGTCTGTTATGAATGTGCGTCTGAATTAGAATTCGTTCATTAACCCTTCCCTCGTATAGACGCTTTTTGACGCCTCTGCAGCAGACGGCTTTTTGAAAACATAGTGACAAAAGAAGAAATTGCACAAATTTTTTCTTTTTGACACAATGTTTTCCACTTTTAGTCATAGGTTATCCATTCAATTATAGAAATTTTCTATTTTTTGACAAAATCCTCTGCTGCAGAATTGTCGCATGATGAAACGGGTTAACTAGTTTCCCACATACATACGCTTTCTGACGCCTCTGCAGCAGACGACTTTTGAAAACAATGCGACAAAAGGTTAAATTGATCAAAATGAGCAATTTCTCATCTATTGAATGTATATTTGAAAGGTTAACTATTTTTTACCAGAAGTTTTCGAAGTCGTCTGCTGCTGTGTTATCATATGTGGGACAGATGTAAACTATATGTATAGATGATTGATGTTACCATTAGAATTGTCCACCCAGTCCGTTAAATCTAATAAAAGGATATATTTAAAATAGAACACAACAGAAAAGAACAGAATTGCCTTTGCTATAAGTAATTACAACCATTTTTAGAAAATATACAAGAGAAAATAATTGTAATATACATTCAAAATTTGATTGCGAAAGGTTCACTTTTAGGTGCTAATAGTATTCGGATAATAATTAGATTTGCTCAAATTTAAAAAAGTTGTAATAGGATGTCGTTACCCTTTCCAACCTGCAGACGCATTTTGACGCAATAGCAGCAGACGACTTATGAAAAGAGTGTAGCCAAAGGTGAAGCAACTGTTTTCATATTTATTTAACAATTCAGCTATCTTTTACGGGGATTATTCAGGTTTTTGTCACCATGTGTTAAAAGGCATCTGCTGCAGATTTGTTGTTTGCGAGAAAGGGTTTTAAACTTTCGAACTTCTTTAAATTAAGCCATGTATACAAGTAAGGTTTTAAATATGTAGCATTTATATCGATCATTGAAAAGATATTTATAAATCGAACTGTATTTCAGAAATAATATAACAAAAGATTGTTTTAATCAATCGAAAGATAAAACGTCAACATTATTGAGCCAAATCCATGTTACGATTACCTTCGAAGGTTTTTAAACTGTGATGTGATTAGAATCGTTCCCCCGCCCCTTTATTTTGTATTTTGTTGGTCAAAACAGTATCATGTTACTTTCTAGAAAACATGTGCATTTAGATGTAAAACAGGTAAAGTCTGATCAGATCGCATAAAGAGATCTTTGCAAAGTCCCGAACGATGAATTCCCCAAAAAACGCCGCCTTTAACAAGTTTTCAATTATATCACGGCGTATCCTGATAAAGTTATTTGTGCTACTGGTCCATGTATCCCGACACTATCGAGTCGGCGTAATGCTGACCCGCAATCTCGAGTGCATTTTAGAGTATTTGGTATAACCGAATCGGGGATCGTACCCACCATCTCCCGCCTCCGACGCGGACGCACTACAAGTTAAACACGGAGGCGGTTGAAATCCCCGAGAAGTGATTGAGTTATTGGTCATATCTTAAATCTTTCAACAGAGAACATTATAATCGTCGTGATAGTATATTTCTAATACATTTGGTGCATTTATTAGTTGGTGAATACTCCCTACTACTTGAACGGTGATTTAGCGATCTGAAAATATGAACTGCGCGAAATTTAAACAAGAAAAATCTTTAAAAAAGATAAACGGCGATCAATATGAGAAATCACTAAGAACTGGAACATGCGCATATCATTTGACTTTAATATCAGAAACAACCAGTTATTTTCTATGAACTATAAAATTTGCGCAATAATGTTGTATATCTAAGAATTCGACAGCTCCTTAAATTTGAATGCGTTATAATCGTGAACCGGTTGGATCATTGTTCTTTAAAAGATATAAAATCGGTTCATAGCAATAATTTGAGATTTTGGATATTACTGGTTTACTTAATAAATATATTACTGCTGAAACGCTGGCCTGCTTCTTTGTGTGTCGGTTTGGCCAACCTCGCATTTATGCTTCTGTGTGAAAATATGATTAGGCCAACATGTCAGTATGTAGTATATTTCTGTTCCAATTCCAACTGGTTACCATTCAATGAGACATCTTTTGTCAATTTGGAACCAGTTGGAACATTATTCAATTAGGTAATCGAGTGTAGCTTGTGCGTTTGTTGTTTATCTCTTTTTCTTAGAAATTTTTAAATAGTAAACGGAAACGATGGAATTAACTTGATTATATCTTTATCCGAGTATAAACTACTAAATCATAACAATAATGTATGTGTTTACCAAAGGCTACTCGGCCAACTCCATCCAACTTCAGTTTCTATAAATAGATTATCAATGCCGAGAAAACGTCACATGACTCGAGATTACGCGAGAGGTGTATAAGTTTCAATTGACGGTAAGTAACTGTATACTTATCATGTTTCAAAAATAATTAATACTTTTCTCTTAAATATTATATTTTTACGTTTTCACTGATTTTCTTCACTGAAAACAATTAAAGTTCAGTATGCAGAACATTTCATTTTAAAACTTTATCTTATTAGTGTCTCTCGTATGATCGCCAACTTAACTACGAACCAATCAAAACGTTTCATTTCCTTTATTTCTTCGACATTATTCACTTAATACAACATTTGCTTGGTCTATAATCTAGATCATTTGTTTAACATCTAGGTCAAATCTGAGGCTAAACAGCTATCGCCGAAAATAAAAAGAGTTCATCATGGATTCAACAACACTGAATTTAAAAGGTAAAGATAAAACGAAAGAGATCATTATAATGTTGTTAGAACATCAGTGAAAAACTTAAAACTTGGTTATCCAATATAAGTTTAACAAATGCTTAGAAATAAATGCGACGAGAGGTCAAACATGTAATATTATTATCGTCCTCGCGAAGTGGAACATAAAAGTACAACTATGTTCGGGTATTTACGGAGATTGTCCAATTGAGTTTAAATGGAGTCATTTGCCATTGTTAAACAAATCATCATGCCTGATTTTTCCATTATGTCTCGCATTTTACAATATTTTTTTATATTCTGCAATTTCATGTTCCATAATTAACTTTACAAAAAGAAAAATAAGTTTGCGAATATTTCCGGAAAATTGCGACGAAAGATAAATGTTAAACAAAGAAGTCACGTGGAAAATGCGCATTAAGAGGTCAACGTTGAAAGGTACCTGCGCATGTGACGGGTCAAGTGGATTTGTTTAACCCTTTGTTCCAAAATTACTTATTTCCCCGCACTCAATAAACAGGCATTTGAATAGAGTGGAGGAAGAGCAATGTTTTCCACTATGTCAGTTAAACACAATTGACCCATACTAATACTGGGTGAAATACTGCTTTCAATTTTGATGAGTCCAAGAAAATACTTATGGAGCAAAGGGTTTACTATTTCCTATATGAGCCAAAACAGGGTCACTTGCACAAAGCATAGTAATGGTACATCTGGTCTTCGGTCAGCCATACAGTGCATACAGCCATATCGTGCATGTTGATGCTTTCAATGTGTAGCAGTAATACATGCTTATGGATTGCAGCATATTCTTTTTGGTAAACGCCTTATTTATCATTCATTTAACTTGTTCTGTAACTAGTTGTAAGTAATAGTGTATGTCTTTTAATATGTTCATTATGTTAGTTGCTGGATCCAATTTCATACACATTTTCTTATTTACCCAATACTACGCTAAATTACACTGATCAGTTTTGACCACAACTGTAAACAAGAAGTTATGTATTCAATATACTAGTGTTTTTGTGGTCATGTAACCTTAATGTTTTAAGATCCCTTGAACCTAAGGCACTAGATGATCTATTAGACTCACCCACTGTCTGTACTGTAGATCTGTAGATAAAATTACACTGGCTGCAACTTGACATGTATGTTCCTTGCATGGCCCCACTTTTACAGTTGTTCAAATAATTCAATTCAGTGAACAACTTGTTGCACTATTAAATTATTCTGGTCAGAAACTACTGGCCCAGCCGGATTTCAAAACAATTCATCTGAAATGTTCCTTGACTGAACCTCAACAAAGTTTGCTCGAGTGGGTGCATTTTGTAAAACACACAGACACTACTTGATGGAAGTTGATTTAACATTGACATACTTCTCAATATAATAAGGCAGATATTTCAAAATGTTTCTGCCTAGACCATAGAAGCTATGTCTATATAACGGAACGAAACTTACCTGTTTTATGAATGAAAAACAGGTAGAACAAGGTTTGGTTAACCGACTAAGGAACGGTATATTGACGAAACCTGTATAGGTTTCGCAAAACAGGTTTTGAGTTTTGCGACTATGGAACACAGGGCTGCTGTCAAGTTTTCCTTTTATTCTTCGTATCTAAATGTGTATGCTTGTGAGTTCTTGCACTCAGGTTAGCGATATAGGGCGAACAATGTCCTCCTGTTTTCGAATTGCCAGTTTCATAATAGTGACTAGTTTTGATATGATCATTAACTTCTTAACAATAAGTACATAAACATAAGCTGCAATTATTATTTCCTTTCACATGTTCCCTACTTCTCCGATCTTCCTGCAGCCCCCAGGCCGTCAGCACTTTCAGCGCTTTGATTTCGTAATTTTCTGTGTATCTGGAAAGCTCCTGTGACGACCAGATAGGACAATTCGCGAAATAAGATTTCCACGTAACAAGAAGTAGATGACTAAGAGTCCGTGACTCATAAACTGTCCAGATGTTAGGGTGAATATGGTAGTTCAATCCAGAGACATATAAATACAGTGTTTATATGTTCCTGTTCAAATGTATTTAAAACTTGAGTGGTAAAAAGGTTTTGGTCCAGGAGGTTTGCTCTTAAATTACCCCCCTCCAAGTCGAAGAGTTACAAGTTCAAGTCGACAATTGCCCTCATCAGGCTGTCGGGTTTAACCGAGCATGAAAACAAATGTATCTTATCAAATATTAAATAATTATATATTTGTAAATATTATCAGAATGCAAATAAAAGATCCCAACTTGACTAAAATCTTAGAATGAACCTCTTGATCTTTAGGCGACAACTCTACAAAATCGCCTCTAAATCTAAGCCTATCATCTTACCATATGAAACGTCAAATGATATTGTATACTTTGTTCAAATGGAAACAAGAAGGAAAAATATCAAAGTATACAAATTGTTGATATACATCATATTGTTTATATTTATAGGTTATTGCATCAATATGGGAAAATATTGTGTTGGACGAGTTCTTCGGCTGAGTTGCCCGAGCTTGCGAGGGCAGAACTCCGCCGAAGGAACGACTCCCAACACAATAGTTTCCCATACTCATGCAATAACCTTTTTATTGTATACTTTGATATTGTATTCGTGACAATAATGTGATTAACATTCCATTTCCTTCAAAATTCAATTTAAATTAAAAACTAAATGACACGAATAGATTTAACTTTGTTATCATTTGTGCACATTTATATTCGTTTTCGGTGGAGTAATACATCCGTTGCTATGCTCACATGTAAAACAAATCAATGGCCGATCTTTATCCACGAATTTCTCTCGCTTCGATCTGAATTAGATCTATGCATTTTTTGGAGCTACGTGTGTCTTTGTATCAGACAATTTATACTGTAACTTGTTTGGAGGAATTAATATACATGTAAACATAGTGTATATATCCTTTGTTTGTGTTCTTTATTATAGAAATCGTGTCTGATTTGTGAAACGACCTTACATCCTAGACTGTTTCTTTCCTTGGTGCTATTCAAGTGAACGAAAATGAACTATGTAAACTAATCTGGTCTTCGTTTACAATTAATTAAGATATTAATAATATATCGTCAATTCATTGTTTGATTTTGTTTACCCCCCTCGCTGTGCAGAATGAACTATTTGGCGAGCAGCTAGTCAACAAACAAAACAACCTTGTAGCGTACGTCCTTACACTCGAGCAATAGTGTATGTATCTACACGTCACATGATTACGTCAGAAACTACGTATTTACAAATAAAGCAAACGCTGAAAAAAGACAAGATTGGGTTTTGTGAATGTTTTGTAGATCAATACATTATTGCTCGATTGTAAGGACGTACGCTACAAGGTTGTTTTGTTTGTTGTTGACTAGCTGATCGCCAAATAGTTAGCTCTGCACGGCGAGGGGGTAAACGAATACATGACTACAAAGGAATGTTAAAATCCACCCCCCATAAACAGCAATTCATTTGTAGATTTCTCACTGTATCGACGTGTCTGTCTGGTTTCCATTTATCTTTTATGGATATTTGCGTAGCCGTTTATTCGTATTTTATTGGAAAATGAAACAACTAATTTTCGGTAACTGCCAATTGATTGCAGTATCTAATGGTCTTGTCATTAAACACGAGGGCATACATGAAACATTAAAAAAGGCAGCATAATTACAAATTCTTTCGCACATAAAATTCGTGTATTGTAAAAAAAAAGCTGACCATCGAATAACAAAAATAAGGAGACAATATGACTAAGTCTACAGCGATTGCTTTAAGTGCAAAGACTGAATAGCATGTGACTAACAAGTCTTAATAAGCCACGATCCAAGAAAACCAACGTTACTGTACACGCATTTTCAATTTTGTATTAAATGAAATTTTGATTGTTCGTGTAATATCAAACATTATTTTGATATGTGACTTGTTGGTGATCATCGCATGGCCTGATCGACATGCGTGGGACTGCATAGAGGATAAATGGAGTTTGTTGGACAGTTTACTGTGTGTTTATTTGTAAGAATAATACAAAGATGATAAATGTGGTTTGTTGGACAGTTTATTGTCTGTTTATTTGTAAGAATAATACAAAGATGATAAATGGGGTTTTCTGAACAGCCTAGTTGGTGTTAGTTTGAAGAGAGGATGCATTGTTGATATATTAGGTTGGTTTGACAATATCTTTGGTTTTATCTCACAAGACACAAAGAGGTTTGTTTGTCAATCTATTTGGTATTTATTTGTAGGTATAAACCACATATGTTAAATTGGGTCTGTTTGAAAAAGTCTAGTTGGGGTTCATTTCTTAGGATGTTGCATAGAGGATAATTAGGTCGAGGTGTTAAATTTATTTGGTGTTAATTTGTAGACAAGTTGATACATGGGGTTTGTTGGCTAGTTTATTGTGTTTATTTGAAGGATAATTCCAAGATGATAAAAAAATGGGGTTTGTTGGACAGTTTATTGTGTGTTTTATTTGTAGCTATACTACAAAGATAAAAAGGTCTTGTTGGACCTAGATGATGAATGGGGTTTGTTGGACAGTTTATTGTGTTTATTTGTAAGGATAATACCAAGATGATGAATGGGGTTTGTTGGACAGTTTATTGTGTGTTTATTTGTAAGGATAATACCAAGATGATGAATGGGGTTTGTTGGACAGTTTATTGTGTTTATTTGTAAGGATAATACCTAGATGATGAATGGGGTTTGTTGGACAGTTCACTGTGTTTATTTGTAAGGATAATACCTAGATGATGAATGGGGTTTGTTGAACAGTGCATTGTGTTTATTTGTAAGGATAATACCAAGATGAAAAACGGGTTTTTTTGGACAGTTTATTGTGTTTATGTGTAGGTATAATACAATTATGATAAATGGGGTTTGTTCGATAGGTTTTTGTGGGTTGATTTGTAAGGATAATACAATTATGATGAATGGTGTTTTCTTGGACAGTTCATTGTGTTTATGTGTAAGAATAAAGCAAAGATGATAAATGGGGTTTGTTGAACAGTTTATTGTGTTTACATGTACGGATAATACCAAGATGATGAATGGTGTTTTCTTGGACAGTTCACTGTGTTTATTTGTAAGGATAATACCAAGATGTTAAACGGGATTTGTTGGACAGTTTATTGTGTTTATTTGTACGGATAATACCAAGATGATAAAATGGGTTTGTTGAACAGTTTATTGTGTTTATATGTACGGATAATACCAAGATGATCAATGGGGTTTGTTGAACAGTTTATTGAGTTTATATCTACGGATAATACCAAGATGATAAATGGGGTTTGTTGAACAGTTCATTATGTTTATTTGTAAGGATAAAGCAAAGATGATAAACGGGGTTTGTTGGACAGTTTATTGTGTTTATATGTACGGATAATACCAAGATAGTAAATAGGGTTTGTTGAACAGTTTATTGTGTTTATTAGTAAGAACAATACCTAGATGATAAATGGGGTTTGTTGAACAGTTTATTGTGTTTATATGTACGGATAATACCAATATGATAAATAGGGTTTGTTGGACAGTTTATTGTGTTTATTAGTAAGAACAATACCTAGATGATAAATGGGGTTTGTTGAACGGTTTATTGTGGTTATATGTACGGATAACACCAAGATGATAAATGGGGTTTGTTGAACAGTTTATTGTGTGTATATGTACGGATAATACCAAGATGATAAATGGGGTTTGTTGGACAGTTTATTGTGTTTATATGTACGGATAATACCAAGATGATAAATGGGGTTTGTTGAACAGTTTATTGTGTTTATATTTACGGATAATACCAAGATGACAAATGGGGTTTGTTGAACAGTTTATTGTGGTTATATGTACGGATAATACCAAGTTGATAAATGGGGTTTGTTGAACAGTTTATTGTGTTTATTTGTACGGATAATACGAAGATGATACATAGGGTTTGTTGAACAGTTTATTGGGTTTATATGTACAGATAATACCAAGATGATACATAGGGTTTGTTGAACAGTTTATTGTGTTTATATGTACAGATAATACCAAGATGATAAACGGGGTTTGTTGAACAGTTTATTGTGTTTATTTGTACGGATAATACCAAGATGATAAACGGGGTTTGTTGAACAGTTTATTGTGTTTATTTGTAGGCTTGATAAAAAAAATGCTGAATGGTGGGAGTTCATTTTTAGGGCTGATTCTTAGAGGATAAACTTGGTTGGTGGTTATTTGGTGTGTGCTTGTGGGGGTTTATAGTATATAGGATACATATGGTTTGTTGGACATTTCATTTGGTTTTAATTTGTAGAGATGATACATAGATGACAAGAAAGGTTTGTTAGACAGTCTAGTTGATGTTTGTGTTTAGGAATGATGCATAGAGGATACACGGGAATTATTGTATATTCTTTAGCGATGATACTTAGATGATAAATTAGGTTTGGTAGAGAGTCTAGTTTGTATTTATGTGCAGGGATGGTTTATAGACGATAAATATGGTTTGGTAGAATGTCTAGTTTGTGTTACGTTGTAGAGGTGGTTTATAGACGGTAAATGAGGTTTGGTAGAATGTCTAGTTTGTGTTAATTTGAAGAGGATGTTTATAGACGATAAATTAGGTTTGGTAGAGAGTCTAGTTTGTGTTTATGTGTAGGGATGGTTTATAGACGCTAAATGAGGTTTGGTAGAATGCCGTCTAGTTTGTGTTAATTTGTAGATGTGGTTTATAGACGATACATTAGGTTTGGTAGAGAGTCTAGTTTGTGTTAATTTGTAGAGGTGGTTTATAAACGATACATTAGGTTTGGTAGAGAGTCTAGTTTGTGTTAATTTGTAGAGGTGGTTTATAGATTGTAAATGAGGTTTGGTAGAATGTCTAGTTTGTGTTAATTTGTAGAGGCGGTTTATAGACGATAAATGAGGTTTTGTAGAGAGTCTAGTTTGTGTTTATTAGTAGGGATGGTTCATAGACGATACATGAGGTTTGGTATAGAGTCTAGTTTGTGTTTATTTGTAGGGATACTACTTAGAGGCTAACTGGTTTGGGTTTCTTTTTAGGGATAATACTTAGAGGATAACTGGTTTGGGTTTACTTTGTTCAAGATAGGGGTATGAATCCAAATAATAAAATACCTAAATGTCTGTTCAAGTGAAATTGTATGACGCTGCCTCAATTTAAAATTAATGTTTTATCATATGACACTTGAAAGACACATAGCTGACGTTTATGTCTAAATAAGTCATGTTATACAGAGGAAAAAATTGTAAATAGTACAAGTGTAGCTATCACATATTGAGTTTGCAGCATAACACATGAGCGGGTAATAAGACGGTAAGCCTCAGTAAGTTTTCATGAGACCTTCTATTACATTTCTAGAAATGTTAAATTTGACAACGAATGTGTGTGAATGCATTATTTTGGAAATCTGAAAATAAATGGTAGGGATGGGGTTGAAAATTGTTTTAATTATGAGAATTTATCTCGTTGTTAGCAATTGCTCATATGATTCAGGAATGTCAAGATCAACATATTCTTGAATAGTATGGCATTGTCGTAAATAGCCCTTCAAATGAACGCCGGTGTTCTAGGAATACACAAACAACTTAAACAATTATGGTTAACTTACAGAATGGATATTTCTCCTTCGTTTTGGAAGCAAACTCTTAAAATCGTAGAGCGAAACTCTGATTGTGCCAACTTGTGAATATGTATCCCACTTAAAAAGAGCATGTACAATGTATTGGACTTTTGCTTCGTAAAGAGGATATGGTTTTAATTTTCTCTCGTATGTGTAGTCCGCAAAACGAATACCGTATTATCCGACTCCTCTAGTTTTCGAGTTTGCAGCAGAAAGGAGACTCCAGTCTACCATTTGCTTACTGTACCTAGCTACAACAAATAACCTTGGGGAATCGAAGGTTACACAGAATCCTAGGATTAATGATTTGAATCGACATAAGATAGTGAAATCATCAATAAAGATTAGATTTCATGTATACAGGATTTGTATCGTTGAAAAACAAACATCAATCCTCCCCTCTCTTTCTCGCAGTTGCCGTTCGGTTAGAGTTATACTATTATATGATTATTATTGGCACTAGTATTATTTGAATCTGGTAAGATAGAACAGGTGACGACTGTAATTGGCACTACTTGACGAAGGCCCTTAATAGTAACCTTATACTAAAAAGTCTTTATATTCATTCTAAAGAAATAACTTGAATTGTAGACCCCTCGGTCCGACGTACGCGGATGTACCTGTACTATGATGTCAAAACGGAAACGCAAAATGACATTTTCACCTGATGTGGCTCATGCGTTTTAAAAGCTCGTCTTACCATACATATAAACAACTTTATCTAAACGTTGAACAAAATATCGTGAACATAAGTTCACCTTTGTCGTGATCATCATAGCTTCCCATTAGTTGGATAGCTAGCGACACAATCCCATGCCATCTGCAGACAATAGTCCAAACACAAAGTGGAAAAGGAGTTTTAAGATTTCCGTTCGTAATTATTGTTATTCCACTTATTGTGAAAATACTTAAGAAGTCAAGTATATAAGACAAGATAAGATGCATTTTGCCAATGTTGGGGTGTAACGATTAAGGATTTTACGGAGCGAGAAAACGGGAGAAAATTTCAGAGAATTCGATGAAAGGCTATGATTTAATGTCTTATTTCACCTAGGAATTTAATTTTGTAATTTATTTCTTTTGCTCCAAATGCTATGCTGTCTTTAGAGGCAAGGAGAACGTCAAAAATGCATTACTTTTCCTTCCTCACGTTGTTAGACTGATTGTCTATAGAGGCCTCGACCTGGATATGATCACAACCATTCGAACGCTTGCTTTTATAGAAACACGTCTGTCACTTGTTCTATAGAAAGCGTTTGAATGATAAAGCTCGTTCCCTAATTTGGAGGAATGAACTTATTTACGAACATTAATGTATTAGACCATATTTTTGCCGTACATGCGTATTTCTAAGCCATCGAGAATTTGCATTATTTGAGATAGACAAGCATATATATGAACAGTGTCTCTAGGCAGACTAACCCTATGCACACAGTGTGTGTTAGAAGTGTAGATTTACATCCATTCTATCCAATTAAAATTTAACATGTCTGTCAGAGAGTTCTTGAATTTTTCTTTGACTATTTGACGAACAGTTTAGTTTCAGATCAGACTGTGCATAAGTATACAGAAATACTTTTCTTTCTATAGGTGACCAGATATCTAGATCTATAAATAACTGCGATTCCCGGTGATTCAAACTTACTCTTCCAGTTTTCTTTACAACACGATCGCGTTTGTTTACAACATTTTATCCTTCGTTTAAGCATAATTAAAGAAACAATAACATTCATTGAAGTATAACATTCATTGAATTTATATGTAGTGTATTTTCAGTAATATTTTAAATCCTATTCTGATTTAATCCATGTAAATATAGACAAATACTCCAATTTATATTCATATGTGACTATTTGCTTGATAACAAATATCTATCTATCTATCTATCTATCTATCTACAGTATCGAGTGTTTTACCCGATAACCCTCCTACTTATGTTTAATTCATAACGGTTGTGTTTGTCATTTATCGAAAATAATCCATGGGCCGAGTAAGGGTCCGACTGAGTTAACATGAAGACTAACGGAATTTCAATTTTTGACATAGCGAAAAACATTGACGGGTTAAAGATATACATATATATATCTATATATACATAGTGTGTTCTGTTTCCATATTTGTTTAAAACGTATACTGCTACAAACAGTCGTACGCATACGTGAGATTGGGTAAAGACTACTACTGTATGACGCCGGACCTTCGTGACGTTGTCAACCGTTTACCGGCTCAAAGAACTAAAGGCACTTGATTGTCCAGAAAATCTTACAGTGTGAATTACATACATGCACTTTAAGTCTTTCACAAATACTTCACCAGCGAACATAATGTTCTTGTAATGAGGCACAGAAATTGAGGGCTATAATGACTTAAGCTCATACACTTGAGTACATTGAATATGAAATGGATATATAGCATGTACAATGAGCTTAATTAACCTAACAGTTTAGTTAAGAAGTGCATTATTGCTAATAAAACCATTGACAGAGTGTAATAGTTGTTCTCGAGTGGGCTGTTATCGCTCCTAAGGACATAATTTGAATATGCTTTTTGCGTTGGTATAAATGGTACTACATGTATGCATGCCCTATGGCCGACACACGGGGATCGCATGCCCTATGAAATACACACGGTGATCGCATGCCCTATGACAGACACACGGGGAGTGCATGTCCTATAGCCGACACACGGGGATCGCATGCCCTATGAAAGACACACGGTGATCGCATGCCCTATGACAGACACACGGCGATCGCATGCCATATGACAGACACACGGTGAGTGCATGCCTTATGAAATACACACGATGATCGCATGCCCAATGACAGACAGACACACGATGATCGCATGCCCTAAGACAGACCGACACGCGGTGATCGCATGCCCATGACCGACAAACGGGGATCGCATGTCCTATGACCGACATACGGCGATCCAATGCCCCATGACAGACACAGGGTGATCGCATGCCTTATGACAGACACACGATGACCGTATGCCCCACGACAGACACACGGTGATCGCATGTCCTATAACAGACATACGGGGATCACATGCCCTATGACAGACACACGGTGACCGCATGCCATATATACCACATGCTAGTCTAGTCTAAACTTGATGAGGATGATATGGATTCTAGTCGCACGCGAAATAGACATGAATCCTGATCCACGTTTATCTGAGGCCCGGAGGAGAAGAAACCCCACCAACCGATAGCTGAGCCCCGGAGGAGAAGAAACCCCACCAACCGATAGCTGAGCCCCGGGGGAGAAGAAACCCCACCAACCGATAGCTGAGCCCCGGGGGAGAAGAAACCCCACCAACCGATAGCTGAGGCCCGGGGGAGAAGAAACCCCACCAACCGATAGCTGAGGCCCGGGGGAGAAGAAACCCCACCAACCGATAGCTGAGCCCCGGGGGAGAAGAAACCCCACCACCCGATAGCTGA
>JAUELF010069775.1:0-16360 GCA_031471495.1 Clinocardium nuttallii | reverse complement strand
GTCTCACCAGAGTTGTCGTGTGTATGCATACAGTAAAGATAAGCTTGTGTATACGTACTGTCTCACCAGAGTTGTCGTGTGTATGCATACAGTAAAGCTAAGCTTGTGTATACGTACTGTCTCATCAGAGTTTTCACAGTCAGCTTATATGTTATATAGACATAAACGCATTTTCTGACCAAGAAGTTTAAGTTCGGCGTCACGAGGTGTATGCTACTGTAACGTGCATTTGTGGTTAAATATTTTACTGTACTCAGATGCAACAAGATTCTTAACTCGTTCATCGCTGAATTTGTTTAAAGTCCGGCGACTCCATGTATCATGTAATAAGAGTTTTGGAATATGTTAATTACAAAAAGACGAACATTTCTGATTTCAGGTCAGACAACTCGTCACGAGCTGACTATCTGAATCTGCATTGTTTGTAAAAACATAACAATTTTCATTGGCGCAGAAAGTTTTAAATTGCTGGACGAAACTAATCCATATGCTATACATCATGACACAGTTTAACACATTTCAATGGAGAAATTGAGTCTTTGGATTACCATGTATACTTGCCAGTACATTCAATATGTTGAATGTTGGTAATACACGGAAGAAGTAAAGCCCTTTCACACATATGCAGCAAGACCAATTTGGAAACTTTGTTTAACATATAAAAACTCTCTAAAAATGAAATAACAACTTTTAGATGAAGTTGAAAAAAACATTAAGCAAATGGAGATATTGCTCATCAATCCTGAAAACAATATTTACAAACCTTGGCTGCTGCAGCCAGAGGCGTCTAAAAGCGTGCAACGAAACATATTTTAAGCACTATGCCAATCTTTCGACCGGTGCGATTTGGAGTGTTAGATAGATGAGAAATACTGATGGTCATTATTTTTGTATCTTTGTCAAACATAAGAAAGTCATTTATTAAAGTTCCAAGCATTTATGGTGCATCACATGCAAAGACCACTTTTCATGAATAGTTTTATTTCTGTCTTTAAACATAAATTTTACGTGACGGTCTATCGTAGAGTTATATATTATGCTATGCATTATTGACACTGGACTTCTGTTTTTTGTTACTTTATAACTCTATATTAAAGAAATAATAAGGACATATGTTGACTTTAAAAATGGTGATATTGGCTTTCTTGGAATTTTGGGATTCTATGCAATAGAAGGCTTCGAGTATATGTAGCAATATTATCGTAAATCTCTACATATGCAATTTATACTACTGACGACTCTGCAGCAGACGGCTTTTGAAAACATTGTGACTAAAGGATAAATTGCTCATAATATATGATATATATACATAATATAACATATTTCATTCATTTACTTGAATATAGTCAAATATCGGTCGCACAAAGCAATGAAAAGTTATACCAGAAAAAAAGGAAAAGATAAAACTGTTAAATCACCAAGGACGCTTGAGTACGTAAACTGTGAATGTGATTTGACATACATGCTGTTAAGAACGGCCTTAACAACCCGACAATGCACTACAACCGACCTTTGAAAGCATAGTTAGCAATGACTCCTCTTGGCACACTGTTTTCCGTCCAATCGCGTAGCTTGGTTGATTCACCCAGGTCCTATGAGTTTGTGACCTTGAGGTTGGGTGATTGGACATGTATGCTATTGAAAACGGCCTGGAACTCCCGCCAACGCAACCTAAATGACATATGAAACATGATGAGCAATGGCTCCTCTCCTACAATGTTTTCGAAAGTTCATTTATAGGAAGTTTATGCATGTACGAACGAGTTACGTGAAAATCGTTCACTATACCACCGAAAGGGATTTAGACTTTCAGAGGTGCGAAAACCAGTAACGTATACTACATGTTACAGCATAGTGTTTATAATACATTATGTCGGTTTTTGTTCTAATGCGTACACACAGAATATGGTTTATGCATGAGTTTGTCTTGTTTAATGCAACGCGAAATACTAACATAGGATCTTTATTGATGTCGGCTTTTATGTAACCCGAACCACCAACATGTTTGTTTTGTGTATTTCTAAAACCGCTTTCGAATCATTAAGAAATACACAAAGCATTGCAATTTGCGCGTGGAACATTTACCATCAATTACCGTATTTCAATTTATATATTTTTTCTTTTGTACCAACGATTTCAAAGGGATCATTTCGTTAATAGAGGTGTTTTCCCTGCTCTTTCCAAATATCGTCTACTGCACATGAATTGAATGTGGGAATGGGTTAATGTTGACAGACGTTTTCTATTGAAATGTCTAGCATTGTACAACAAAGATAGTCAGATGAATAAGACGATGACCTTTGACTGGATTGAGTTATTATATCCTCGCGATTGAATATGTAGAGATCAACCCTTTCGAACGTTCGTACTTTCCACTTCCCACTTTACTCCTTATACAGATGATATCGATGCAGAAATTGTACCCCAATAATGAGAAACTCAGTATAAGATGCAAGTACACAGAATTGTCAAAAGGTTTGAGCAGTCAGGATTAGTTATTGATCGACGCCGTAGCAATGCCGGCCGGCCACAATTATTCAGGACTTCAGTGAGTATCGAACAACTGAGAGCAGTTATTGAAGACATTCCACAAAGGTCTGTACGTAGAGTTTTATGTGACATTACTAACAAAGCAAGTACAACTAATGCCTACATGATGCTGAGATTCGATTTGAAATAAAAACGGTACACTATTTCCATTATGCAACACTTGACACCTTCTGATATTGACAGTCGCCTTGCGTTTGTCACGTGGATTAAAGATCAACCGGATATAGAAGACAATACTTGGTTTTCAGATGAAGCGCATTTCTACTTAAACGTGCAAGCAAATAAACGTAACTGTCGTTTCTGGAGTACAGAAAAACCAAATATTTACACGGAAAGATCTTTGCATTCTGAGAAAGTAACTGATTGGGCAGCATTAAGTTCTTCTGGCATTATTGGTCCATTTTTCTTTGAGAATGAGGACGGTGAGGTAGAGACAATTAACAGTAGTCGATATTAAGGTCTCCTAAAAAAAAAGTTTGTGCCAGCATTAAAGAGAAAGGGTATGGACCTTAACACACTGTGGTTTCAGCAAGATGGTGCTACTCCGCACACTTCCAGGGAGGTACTTTCGTGGCTTGAAAGAAGGTTTGGTACAAACTTTATTTCTTACAGGACAGACACAGTATGGCCCCCTCCCTCGCTCTCCCGATCTGATTCCGCTGGACTTTTTCTTCTGGGGATATCTCATAGAAAGGGTATACAGCCCCGCACCAGCATCTCTAGAAGATTTGAAAATATCCATCAAGCGAGAAATAAGAAATATTTCAACGGACACCTGCAAATCAGTGATTTGTAATTTCAAGAAACGTCTTCACGTCGTAATTCAACAAGAAGGACGTCATCTGGAACACTTGTTGTAAAACGGACATATTGTGAAAGCCTGTCTTCTATCACATTGTTACGTTTATTTAAGCATGTTTTACATTGTTAGAGAAATATAAAGCACCCAAATGGTAACATATATTATGAAACACACTGTACAACTGTTATGAAAATTTGAACATAATGTTCACAAGCTGAATTCCTTTATACGACATTGATAGGTCTATTATCAAGAAAGCCTGGACGGGTTTGCGTTTCAACGAACACGGTCAAGTGTCAAGGTCGCCTATAAAAGGACCGTACCAAAGGACGTCATCGCAGTAGTTTTTTTATTTGTTGTTATTTCTTATCACATTCACATAATATGTGTCGAGTGAGCTTTGGCGCCTTTACGTAACGCTAAATTATCTCAAAGGGCAAGGTCACATTGTATATAATACATCTGTAATCAAAGCCAGCCAGCGGCTGACTGCTGATCACGGAATACATTATGACAAGGATTTACGGATCGAAATGTTTCATCACATAAATTTCACAAGAAGACCTTGTTATGTCCGTTAATTGAATAATATTTTATTTAAATGTATTAAATTGGAAACACGGAATGGGGGTCTATCTCACATTTATTTGACTCGCCGTATTTCACAGACTTTACAGGGGTCAGTCTAACATTGATATATACAGTCACAGTCACATCAGCATCAAAATAAATGAACATGCTATATTGCCATAACACAGGTGAACAAGTACATTTATTTTCTTCAAATTCTCAATAAGTGTGATCGTAGTTGTTGATCTGAAGGTACTTATAGATCGGTCGGTGGTAATTTTTACGTTGTGTGTGTTTCTCACGATACACAATTTCTATTGGTATTTATATCGTCCTAGCAATATTTAGTACTACACATATTAATATGAATGCATGGGCTATATAGAAATATATTGTAACAATAAGAGGCGTCACTTTGAGTGGATATACTTTCATTCATGAGTTCATTTGTTAAGAAAATATACACAATATTCTCTCCCTTTGAATATAAAGTCATCAATTAAAATTTAATTTGGAAATCGCAATCATGATACACATGATGAACATATGTATACACTGCTTTAATTTGTTTCGATTGTTATTAACCATAATTTCCAATATCCAAGATGACTTCAATTAGCATAATCATTATCATTTATAGTGGTACAAAATCCTAATCTCATCGCCATTGCATTGTGTATGATTACAAAATTAAATGACGGAACAACCATATAACTTAGCAGAATATTCAACACTACACATATTTACATGGGATGAATGGGTTACATTTAAATATGTTACACTAAGAAGCATGGCTTTGAGAGTAAACTCTTTAACTCGTCAGTTGATAAGTTAATGAACTAAACACACACCCCTTTGAAATGTAAACTGATCAATTCAAATACAATTTTGAAATCGCAATCATAATTACACCTGCGAAAAGCATACACATACTGCTTAAATGTGTTCAGTGAGTGAATGACTCCTGAAGAAAGTATGCACAAACTGCTTTAATTTGGCAATGCATGTTGCGTGTAAGCCAGTCATGTTGACTTCGTATGAATACATTTTATTTTTACCATGTAATTCATATAATACATAATATTTTTTGCGAGTTCTTTCTTTTGGGTAAGTGATGTCGAATCAAATCCATTTTTCGGCTTCATATGCTAACAAATCTCATTTTGAACGTATAGCAAATTAGTTGGCGGTTCGTAATGACCGACATGTGTCTGAACTGGAAAAAGTTCATTAATCTAAAAAAAATCGATAGATCATCCAATTTCATTGACATTTCATACTATCTGTAACTATCAACACATTTCTCTGAGCCCGAGATGGTGTTCAGAAAAGAAAAGCTGATATACAAAGGCAGATATGAAGTAATCCAATGCCGATAGTGTAACGCACACGTCTGGATTCAGGTCTCAAAACGATGGGTATTTTCGGATTTTCCCTACCATGGCAATCGGCTCAAACCTTGCCCCTTGCTAATAACGAGATTTTGAGGTGTTTTGTTATAGTCTTCTTTATTTATGACCGATATTGAAAATAATAAGAACACCATCAACACCATCATTACGAACGTGTGGAAAAGATGCTGTCAGCACGTAATGCTAAAGTATCTAAAAGGATATTGCTTACATATATTAAACATGTTATGACTATTTGAGGAACAGTGCCGAGCTGATGAGTTAATAAAACCCTTACGTTATGCTAAAGTATCCAAAAGTTTATTGCTTACACATATTAAACATCTTATGACCATTTGACGAACAGTGCAGAACTGATGCTGTAATAAAACCCTTACGTTATGCTAATGTTTCCAAAAGGATATTTGGCTTACACAGGTTTCGCTTGACTCTTAGCGGAACAGTGAAGAGATGATGTAGTTGATATGGATACTAATAGTAGATTCCTTACGTTTGGTTTTTGATTTACTGTACTCATTTAAAGAGCAATACTCTCAGATTTAGTATACTTTACTAACTAAGCTGTCGATAATGATCTTGCTTTTAATTACACAAAAACCTCTGTTGTTATTGTCGATCTGACGTTTCTAGTAAAACCACCAATGCTTAGTTTAATTCTTTCCCACAGTCTGACACGTGTTATCATATCTGCAGAAGACGAATTTGGAAATCATGATGTCAAAGGGAGAATTGTTCTTTTTTACTTTTTCCACAATATTGTAATCTTTTCCATAATTTTGCCGTGGTTGTTTTAAAAATATCTGCTGCAGGATATGTGGTATGTTGAATTTCCGTTATACACACGACGCTTGGTGCCTTTGAAGAAGACGAATTAAATAATGTCGGACAAGACGAAACGCTCAATAGGGGAATTCTCTCAAGTTCCCACAATCCTATATAAAAAAACACATTAAAGCGTACATGGGTTACAATTGTTAGTCTTTTGAAACCGACACCAAATTGGATACGTCCGAGATGTTTTTAAATGTAAACATACATGTTTTTTGTCGTTACCAATCCAACTGGTCTTTACAGATCCATTAAATATAAATTACGTTAGCAGAAATTCACGACAAGAAATGTCCACTGTATTTTACATTCACTTAAAGAACCGATAAGGGTGGCTAGTGCACCTTTTCCATAGATAACAGATCATGAAGTATTTGTTATGATGCATAAATACTCCGCGTTTTGTTTCTAAGTTAGTATATGCACAGCATAAAATCAACACAAATCTCTCAAGTCTACCAGATGGCACAATACTTTTATTGACAATCCAAGACTTGACGAACTTTTAATCGCAAAAGCTTATTATACTCGTGCAAAGCAAGAATTGAACACACATTGTGTCTAAAATCAGATGCTAAAGATTAAATGGTAAACCTATTGTTATTTGTGACATATAAACTATTCTGGAATTTGGATGTGTGACAATGATGCCTTACAAAGTATGGTTGTATTTACTAGGAATTCAATAATATAAAGTAACTTGATGTGAGGCTCTGTGTCTATTTATATCAGCATATTATTGGTGAATATGAATATATTAGACCGATAAACTAAAATCGATAAATCTAATATATTTTCAATGTAGGCGTACAACATTTAATTATCTTATCGCACACACTCATATTGGTCTATAATAAATCAAGTTATGCCTAAACTATAAATTGACGACATGAACATTCCAATGTGTTTTGCGTTTAATGTTCATTTGGAAAGTTGTTATACTTGTTAACTAAACCGATTAAACGACTTCGTAAGTTTCTTTGTGTTGTTAAAAGTAAACGATAGTGATAATGAACTAGACAATAAAACCAGTGAATGACAAGTTTTTATTTACACCCGGACGTTAGCTAAAGGTAAAACTATTTTATCATGTTTTTTTTCTATGTTGATGGCCATTACGCGGTTCTCCGTTAAATCTTACTCCTATCAAGATATTGTATTACCTGGACGTCTCCTTTTGGTAGTATTTTATCTTCGCTTGGAACATGAATATAACCCCAAAAGTGCGTGCACTAAAGTTAGGACATTTTAAAACCTTTAATAATGTCTTACTATGATTAAGTCCCGCTTTGTAACTTGTTATCGAAACTACACATCTTCACAATGTCAATAGCGATAAAACATAACGAATCCTAAACATTTAGAGCTTTTTCTATATTTGTTTAAATGCTACACGTTTGGTTTAGGGTTTTTGTAGTGGATTTCACCCCGCCTTCAACATTATTTCAGTCATATAATGTCGAGTTGTATTAGATGAGCAATTTCTCCTTTTGCCACAATGTGTTTAACTTTATTCTTAACAGTCGGATATATCTGTAGGGTTAGATATAATGGAGATTGTCCTTTTCCTTGCAGGAACGTGAGCTCATGGCTAGTCTAAACTCTACGCAGCACACATGCTACATATTACTTAAGATTATCAAGAAAGATTGCATACACAAATGTACCTGATTTGATCTCTTCTTATCACTGTAAAACGTGTGTGTTATATGCAGTTGAAAATACGTCATGAGATTTCCGCAACCGTAGAAACCTTCTAAAATACACGCCACACAGGCGCGTAGCCAGGCATACTCCAATACTCACGGGAGTCCTTCGAATTCCAAATATAAACAATTGAAATGTATTAAACTGCTGTTACACGAGAAATACTGTTAAAATTACTTCATGCTGAACGAAAACATGTTTGACAGACTTGATAGCAGTACTCTACGACAGGTACAGGTTGTCCTAACATTGGTGTACATTTCTATGGGTATTGGTATGTGATGACATTGTGAATGGGTTACAAGATGTGATATTTAGGTATGTACCAAGGGTAATGAGATTAAAACATAGCAATGTATCTTAACAAGCATCACGTATGTACATACATATATATTGTAGTTTAAGTGTTCTTATATCTCACAGTCTAAAGAAGTGCAATCGTATACCAGCTCTTCACTTATTGTCAGAATGACACACAATGCACACCTATTTCCTAAACACGGAGTGCTTTATTCCCCATATACACATAAAAGGCGCAATGTGCAGCGAGTACCATGCTGACTACCGGTGACGCGGATTTAATGTAAATGTTGTTTGATACATTTAAGTATTACATTGCAGAGAGTATAAAGACTGTGACGTTATATCCACGTATTTGATAGTTACGTTCTCTTGTTGTTTGAGTGACAGAGCGTTGGACGCGAAACGTGTTTGAAATCGCATGTTTTATAAGTGTGGATCACAGTACATTCCATACACAGAGTTCGCGATAACGTTTACAACTGAATGACTTTTTTTTTTATCACATCATACCTTCAGTTTTACATTACGAGATGTATCGTTCGGTCAATACACCGCCTGCTTCTAGGGATGAAGATTGGTATTTCTGGTTAGACTGCATTGTTGTTGATTCCAGAGTTTACATGTATTTCGTGCAGCATGTCCTATATTCAGAAACAAACAAGCCTGTCTATAAACAAGACGCTATTGAAAACAATTAGTAAAAGTTATAAGCGCAGACCAATACCTTAGTCACAGGGGAACTGCGTGGAACGTGCTAGGATGGATATTCCAAAAAGAAAAGAAAATACAACTAGCCATGGTTTGTTTTATTAAACCCTAGAGAATCAGACCCATTCACAATGCCGCTAAGTGGCACGTGCTTGAAATATTTATTCAATAAGCAGGCTAAATTAAAAAATAACGTAGTGCACATGTTTTGCAGTAACTAATCAAATACGTTGTTGTTAACCAGAATCCTATGCCATTTATCTGAAACGACTTCTACTGAAAATTAAACCGAACACATCCTTCGAACTGTAACTGTTCATCTTATGTAACGTGGTATTTGCAGAAAGTGAAATCATATTGAAAACAATTTGGTTAAATATTTATTCTGAAAATAAGCAGAGATCGCATACTATTAGAAAGTTCTCCATTTTATTCAAGACATTTGGAAAGCCTTCATTTGCATGGACGCGTAAAATTGTCTGTATTCGGTAATTAGTTAAGTTTACAATATCTTCTAAGGTAATGGTCAACAATTATTAAAAATGTTCGTAAGTATTAAGTCATCAGCTTTCAAGAACAGGATTAGAGTTACCTCTGTGAGTCTAAAATTAATGACAGTATTTATAATTAATTATCCTCTGTATATTTTCATTCATTTTAACCCCTTCGTTATGTTTGTCGACCCCTTTGCACGATTCTACAATGTAATCACTTCTCCGTCGTATGTTGGTCCGCCGGCCTATCACGATTTCATTTAGCGATCTTTTGACAAGTTACATTATTCGGAGATTCTATATTCTTATTCGATATTTTAAAAAGATGAAATGAAACATGAATTGTTTCGAGAGGTGGTTCTTTATAGATGGTACTAAAACCATTTCAACATACAACAAACTGTGCAGCAAACTACTTTGATAGCAACTTGACAACACTTTCGAAAACCTTTTTAAATATACGTATACTGAATAGTCGAACACACATATATAGTTGGAAAAAGATACTTGATCATAATTATTCTTTTTTCTCTTTACCGTAGTGTTATTTACTTTCATAATATTTAACAGCACGAGTAGCATGTATACACCCTTCACAAAATTGTGTAGTAGACTACATGAAAAATACTTAAACAAAACTATGGAAGTTCTCTTTTAACTTGAGTTGAAATTCGTTATGATGAGCAGTTTCACCTTTCTCCACAATATTTCAAAATAATTCTTCGGCTGCAGGTGCGCCCAAATGCTTTGCAAGTGAGACAGTTTTATATTAAATAAGTTAAATGATTTATCTGATGAAAATGTATACGCGGTAAAGCAGCAATACAACAACTGAAAATGATTCGAAAGCAGTTTTAGAAATACATACAATTTTTTCAATTTGTGCGTGGTTCATTTGCCGTTAATTACGGTAATTCTAATTAAAAGTTAAACATCAGCAATAATTAGATATGTTTCCTTTCGTCGCAATGTTTTCAAGTCCGTTTCAAATCATCCTTTCGTTAAAAGAGTTTTCCGTAGTTTGTCTCCTTCACACATGTGTTGTATATGAGAAAGGCTTAATGTTGACAGACATTTTCTATTGACATTTTGATCGTTGTACAATATGCATACTCGGATGAATAAGAAGATAACCTATTACTTGATTGTCTTGTTATATCCTCGCGACGCGATATAATTGGATCCACCCTTAATTCATATTCGTTTGTTATGAACATTTGAACATGTGTTCACAACTGAATTTCTTCGTACAACATTGATAGGAGTATTGTCAAATAAGCCTTGACGGTTTTGTGTTTCAATTAACAATGTCAAATGTCAAGGTTGCAGCACCTATAATACGTCTGTAAGGTCTAGTACTTTAATTTGTTGACGTAGTTTTGTCCTATTACATAGACACATTTAGTGTCAAATAAGCTTCGACGCGATCACGTTTGACATTAGTCAAGGGTCGAGGTCACAATGTATATACATCTGTATAGGCGACAATTTAAGGTGTTTTGTATAGTCGTGTTTATATATGAGCTGTGATCCAGGAAAAATAAACTTCAAATTATTACATACGTCTGTAAACGGTCCTGTAAGCACATACAATCCTTTACAGAGGTTAGGTTGAAACATTTTATGACTTTTTGGCAAAGAGCGCAGAGCGGATGTAGTTGATGTGGATAAAATACTATTCTAACATCGTTGTTTTCCTTGCCTATAGAGAGCGAAGAAAATAACCCTTGATTATTCGTCAATAACCAATGACAATGCGCCACCTTTTACATTGGCTATTCCTGTTATCCGTCTCGCGTATAAGCATGTCATTCAACTATGGCTGACTCAATATAAATATACATGAATGCCGCGTGCATTCAAGTGTTATTGGTAGAACAAGTCGACACAGACTTGTTATGGTTGATATGTTTTTGTCAATGTCAATACATTATGTTAACTTGTGTAGTACAATGAAAACTAAATAAATAATTAAATAAAATATCATTGTCTTGTTGCTGAGTCTACCCCTTTTCGATTTTTCCTGCAGTTATGCGTATAATACAGTGGGTTGTTAGACTTGATGGAACAGCACACATATGAAACTGCTTGGTAAACATGGTTTGCTAAATAGTGTTTCCCTTTGTTAAGGTGTCGGGTCATGTTAGAATCGAAATATACTATCAAAAAACGTGGTTTATTTGCGAATCGTTGTTAATTCATGCGCATCAAAACTCCAAACCATTGGTTATTCTCCAAATAAACCACGGTTTTTGATATTTCATTTCTTAAATATTAAACTCTTTAAGTTTGGTTGTCGCTGTCTGTTATCGTACATAAACACTTGTATATATATATTGTAAATGGTTACTTTATACCAATTATAAAGTGAACTTGAATTCGTCTACTGACCTCTATAAAGTGGTATCACCCAATATATTATTGACAATCCATTACTGAACGAACTAAATTATTCGCAAAAACGATTATACTCGTGCAAATAAAAAAAACAAAACCAAATGGTATCTACAATCACATGCTATAGATTAAGGGTTAAACCAATAATGTAAAGAAATTATCTGTGTCTCAATATCGCATGTTTTTGTTAATATGGATATCTAAGGTAGCTAGTCCAAAATATATTCAATGTAGATTTACACAATGAAAATATCATTGGCTATTAATAGATCCATGCAACATCCATTCCTAAAATTCCTAAATATGATAACACGTAATTTCCAATGTGCTATACGTTTATTTTTCAGTTGGATAGGTGTACTAATTGGACGTTTTCATCACACACCAGAACTTAACCATGATTTACTAAGTTTCCTCGTGTGATTTAAAGAAAACGAAAGTGGTAATGAAATAAACAATATATCCAGTGACTTACTACCGGAAGCTAGCTAAAGGTAAGACAATGTTATCATGTTGTATATAGGAGAAGAATATACAAAATAGTATTCGTACATGATGATGTGTTCCTTTTGTTTTGATGGCCATTAAGCTGCTCTTATTTATGTTTCACTTCTAGCAAGATACTTTATTTCCAGGATGTCTCCTCAGAGTTTGGTAGTTTTTAGCAAGGACTCGTCAGAGCCAAAGCAATTGCAATATCCTTGATATGCGGCGATTCTTGTAGGGAGCAATAATAAACGGTTGAAATTTAATGCAAAAGAGCAGATTAGAATTAGTTATATAGGTTACGTGTAACGATTTATCCTTTACAAGGATGGTTGAGAGTATGTTAACCGAGCTTCAAATATTTGTGAACAGGAATATAATTATATAAAGTGTAAATGACGGAAATTCAACTGTATATTACGGGGTATTTTCATTTGGAACCTTGCTAAGTAAATATTATTCATGTAATACATTGACGTTTTCAAAATAGTCTGCTGCAGGTTTTTTGGAAGTGAAAATAATGTAATGACTACCTTGGCACACGTCTAACGCATTTGCAGCAAGATTTTTTAGAAAACATTATGAGAAAAGCCAATAACTCTCAATAAATCCCCAACAATGATGGGTTTTCAATCCTATACCAAAAATAGAATCAAGATTTATTTTCAATGTGTTACACGTCGCATTCTTTTAGGTTTCTTCATAGCCGACGCTTTTAACCACATAATTACAACACTTATTCAACAGCCAATGTATAGTTCAATATATGGTTAAATGGAGAATTTCACTGCCCTACTAATGAAATGGTATTACCAGAGTTATCTATCTCCTACCTATAATATGAAAAAGGCAAAGCCTCAACACGAGCACATCGCCTATAATCTTTGTCTATACTATGATATCCCTAGTTTATCAAATCAACACAATTTAACATCTGGGACTACTAAATAGTTGTCCCATATCACATGAACATACACAAATTCAACAATAAAAATAAGTGTTAACAAGTTTTAACTTCAATTTAGCCTTGTCACCGTAGTGACATAAATATTTTGACTGGGTTATAGCAATGTTAAAAACATCCATTCTGTCAAAGTTCAAAATGCTTACATTAAAAGAACAGTTTCAGAATGTTAACAAGATTTTCCTTTAATTTGGTCTAGTGGCCTTATGTTTGACCCGACATAGCACATATTTGAACTTGGCAAAACATCACAAGGACAAACATTTTGACAAACTTTCAAGATACTGAAGCAAACATTGAGGTCAAAAGTGTTTACAAGTTTGTTTTCAAATGTTTCCTAGTGAACTCGATTTTTATTTTATCCAAGATGATCTAAAATTATATTCGAATTAAGCCTAGATTTCATCAAAACACAAATTTTGACATAATTTCAACATGCTAACATTAAAAATGCAGCTTTCAAAATTTCTCAGTGTTTACGAGATTTTGACCCACCATGACCCTTATTTTTACTAGGCCCAGATAGTGTCAGGACAAACATTCTGGCAAAGTTTCATGCTGCTGAAACAAAAGTGTGGTTTCAAGACTTTACACAAGTTTTCCTTCAGATTGGTGAAGTGACCTAGTTTATGACACAACATGACCTATAACTTGGCCTAGACTACTCCAAGATAACATCAAGAACATTATTCTGACTAAGTCTCAACTTGCTAAAGATAAAAATACAGCTTCCAAAGTGTTAACAAGATTTTCTTTCAATTTAAACTTGTGACCTAGTGAATGACCTCACATGATCAAGTTTCAACCTAAGCCTAGATATTACCAAGATAAACATTTTGACAGCTTTTCAAGCTGCTGGGGTATATAATGCAAAATATGCAGTATCTAGTGTTTACACAAGATATCCCTCCAATTTGGTCAAGTGACCTATTTTATGAACTTAGCCTAGATATCATCAAAACATTTATTCTGAAAATAAGGTCTTTCATGCGTTTACAATATTTTTCTTGAAATTGACATTGTGGCCTAGTTTTTTCCACCTCACAGGACCCAATTTAACACTTGGCCAAAATTTGATGGAGATGAATTTCTGATAAAGGGCAGATGTTGATGGCATGTGGCAAGACAAAATGTGATCATAAAAACACAAACTGAGCAATCAAAGACGCTGAACAGGACTTTCTTACTGCATCTAATTAAATAAAAACAAGATTTATATGATGTTGATATACTTATCCTTTAATAAACGTTACCTTGTATTAATCCATTAGTAGTATATGTAATCAGCTGAATTTGCTCTCCTGTCATCGTCATAACTGCTGTCATTCTATTATTGTATGGCTTTCTCTCAATCTATTCCCTTGTTTGATGTTGATGCAGTAAGTTATATTATCCCACCGTCAAAGATGCATGCAATTTTCATTGTTTTGACAGGAACCAATGACCTCAGGATAAATAACTAACTGCCTATTATATATGAACTTCCTTTCCCATTATCGCAATAACAGCTGTGATTCCATGAGTGTACAGGTTGCTCTCAATCCATTTGCTGCTTTGATGTGTATGCAGGAAAGAATATTACCCCACAGTCAAAGATGCATGCAATTCTCATTGTATCAACAGGTACCAATGACCAAAGGGTATATCACTTACTGCCTAAATGAATTTTCTCTCCAGTAATCACCATGAGAACTGTTATTCCATGAGTGTATGGGATGTTCTAAATCCATTCTCTGTTTTGAAATAAAACTTGATGCAGAATATCATTGACTACTGTTTTAAGACATACCAATATTGAATAACTGCAAATAAGATTCTATTTAAATAAAATGTTAAATTAAAGAATGGGATTACAAACATATACTTAAATAGCCTAATATATAAAATAACACCAGATTTAAAAACAACATACATGTATATTAGTTATGTCAGAAAGCTTAGCTTTGGACTCTGCTTAGATTGGTTTGTACTTCTGTGCAGTCTTATCTGGATTATTCCTTTAAACCAATCACTTTAAAGCGTCTATATGAGGGAAAGGGTTAACGTATTTTCTTTTACAAATTGATGTTTATCTTATGAAGATGATATTTGATCTGACATTTAAAAACAACATACATGTATATTAGTCATGTCAGAAAGCTAAGCTTTGGGCTCTGCTTAGATCAGTTTGTTCTTCTGCGCTCTCATATCTGAATTATTTCTTTAAACCAATCACTTTAAAGCGTTTATATGAGGGAAAGGGTTAAATTTATATTTTTTTACACATTGGTGTATATCTTATGAAGATGATATGTATAAGCATTGTGTGTGATAAAAGCTTTAATGGTTGACAATGTGCAATTATACTTCTTCTCACAATAACTTCAAACTAAAATCAATCAGGCATTTTCCAATTGTTAAGATTATACTTTTTACAAGATGTTTTAATACTTACATGAATCATATTTTGATGCAGGGATTCTTTTAATTATCGCATTGATACTGACATGTATGCAATGAGCCCTGTTAAGATTTATTTTCGATAATTGTCACATCCTTTTTTTTTTAAAATTATGTTCAGAACACACAGCACAAGTATCCGTCATTTATTATGTCTACAGTCAAGTAGTTTGGAATTACAACATATCTTGTATTTACTGGGAACGTTTCTTCTATGGTTCTCTAAGTTTGAAAAGCTGATAATTTTAATTGATAAGCCATTATTTAGAAATATTCCGACCGCATAGCAATGTGCTTAACCACTAAAGAAAAGAAGAGGATGTCATGCAGTAAGATATTACGTCATAAAATGTGTGAAAAATCTGTACTCGAACACGTCTAAAAATAGATTTACTTTCTTATGCCATTTGTTTCTAAATGTGGTACGGCAGTAACGATTCAGAAATCCCCAAAGCGATTTTCCATGATGCGCTCGCCTGAAAATTGTACGTGACAGGTGGCCCAAGTTAATATTCTCTTTGCGCCATTTATCAAAAGAAATAGTGCGATTCCCACAATCCCGCGGCCAAGATTCAATCACAGTGGCACAGGGACAGCGTTTCGGTTTATTAGGGAAGAGGCACGAATACATGTTTCCGATTTCGGTCACAGGGTGTTTTGTGTAACCGCTATATTCAACTAATTATTGCATTGATCTTTG
>JAUELF010069664.1:0-16361 GCA_031471495.1 Clinocardium nuttallii | reverse complement strand
TTGCCGCGACTAGGGATCGAACCAGGGACACCCTGTTTCGAAATCCCCAACGCTAACCACTCGACCACAGCGGATTCATGTTTAAGAGATGAATACTAGTCACAGCTATTGTTGCTCAAAAAACAGCGTCAGACATATGGGCAGTTGGTGCGGTTAAACCCTTAAATCCCTTACTTACTCGGCAAAACAATATTTCTAATAATTCAAACAATCCAAGATGACATGCACCTGGGTCATTTGGTAGACACCAAAGGATAACAAAGATATGAAAAATGCCGCTTGCACTATAACGTTTTCGTTGTCACGTGTAATTTGTGCTGACGGGAAGTTGTAATCAGTAAAGTCTTTAACTTTAAATGTAACCGGTTCCCTCCCACAAACAAAACTTACTTTATCAAGTTTAAAGCTACACTTTTACAGTTGATCTTTGGCGTCAAAAGGTGTTTTCCAGACATGATTAAGCCTATATTTGTTTACGAATGCCAGTCTATAACTGATACAGATATGCATAACACAATATTGGGTGAAAAGAAAGAGACCATGAACCGAAAAGTGTGTATGGACGCTAGTACGAAGGTTCAGTATATACTTCTGTCACATACTCTAATGATACAGTCGGTACATCAATGTCATGAATCCTGTCTGAACATAGTTGGTGGGAGAACTTTCAAGAAGAAAACTATAGCATGCTTCTGTTTCATTGAACAATCAAGTAATCGTTTGTTGATTACTGAATGATTCTTTCAAATATCTTCCATTGCATGTCATTATGAATTATATCTTTCTTTGATTTAAATGTTTATTTGATAGCATTGATATCGGTTGTATTTCACAATCTAGCAAGTGCAGCTAACTGTGTCCTTTAAAGCTATGATGGACAGTATGTTAATTGATACCACATTTGTACTTTATAGTGATTTCAATTTGACTCTGCACATTGTCTGCCATAGAAGGGTTTTGTTTGACACAATCAATGGGAATTCTGACCTTCAGATATTTGCAACCATTGAATACATCGACAACATACATCACCGCGCCGTTTGATCCTGTTTTTCTTTGTTCGATAATTTATCACATACAATGTTTTCTAACAGTATGTCATGAGAATTAACTGATTGGCATTGTAGTTAAATTTGTTTTGTACCATAACTATATGTATTTGTGTTCACCTCGGGAGTTGTAGATCAGAGTTTTACCCCAGATTGATTTATATTAATATTTTAAAGATAGTAGTTTAATTTAATTAATTTACCTCCTTGGTACTCATGATTGCGGGGATATTGTAATTGATGCATCGGCACCAGATCGAATAACGCTTGAAGCACTGGCAATGTACACTGAAAACGCCGTAGTTTAACTGAAAATCTATTGAAAGCCGCATAAACTACCATCAACACCAACACACGAAGATTAGTATACGTACAACATAGAGGTACACTTTGTGACCAGGTACCGTCATCAAGACAACTCATGCCGGAGGTACCGTTCAATGTATACCCGACTGTACACGAGAACTGTGCTGTAGTGACAGTACCGTTAGTTGTCAGTGTGAATGAACCGCCATCTGGTGCTGTCAAACTATCACAGGAATCTGAAATACATTGATCGCCTTGTCGCACGAAAATCGTCCTTTTGGACATTGAAACCAGCGAGGATGAACCCTCTGTCCCTGAATGACTTCTGATCAGGATCTTCTTTTTTCGATATGCATTCATACGAACAGTATGAAGATTTATAGATACTTAGTATGACCAAAGACGGTAACATATGTTTCTTTTATGCTTACCTATAAATTATGGATTTTCTCAGTGAGTCGTTATCGTAAATACTCAAAGATTATTAACAGTGAATATATATATTGTTATGCAATGGGTTGGAAACTTGTGAATTTAGAACTTTTGAATTTACGGAACTACTTTTTCTCCACGTTATTTAAACCTTTTCATGATAATATCGAGTCTTTAAACGAGTAGAACTCGACATAAAGATACAAGAAAGTAGATATGTGCATATAAATGTGTGATAAAAGGCTTGATTTTAATGCAGTATATCTAACAAACTCTTTAAACTATTACCATGTGTTGTACATTCGATGAATGCAAATTCGTTTATACACTGAAACAAACAATTTTCCTTTATCTACAATTTCATAACAATGATCGCTTATTTCATGACCACAACTGCGTTCCTTCAGACAATTGTTTTGGTGTATTTTAACGTTTCTTTCATTCTAATAAGCAGGGACGTGTAGTGAACACTGTTTTAATAAATAAGGAAGTTTACTTAGTGTAAATTGAACTAGCGTATACTTACTACATGTCGGCTCGGTATCACTCCATCCCAGACTGTTGTTCTGACAGGTTCGATTGACCACTCCATTCAGTATGTACCCTGGATCACAACTGTATGCAGCCATAGACCGTTCGACAGACACCGTTACTGCACCATTTGTGGGTTGAGAGGGACCACTGCAATCTATGTATACAAGACATGTGTTAGTCATATAGATAGCGAATCGCCTGACGCTGAACTGTCGATGGGAATTTAAGAATATCATCAAGCTGTGGAGAACAGTTCAGAAGATGGCTCAGATTTGACAATGGTGGGGTAAGTTACTGCATACCTATATGTCAGCCGTGGTAGTACGTATGTTTGTAAGTAAGTCAGAAAGAGAGTTAGTAAGTAAGTAGGACATATACTATGTAAGAAAGAAAGTAAATGGACAGTGAGCTTTGGTGTGCCCTTTAAATAGAAGAGAATTCACAAGGAGATAACATTTTACCCTATTACTCCTTCTACTACACGTTAGTGTCATTAGTATACATGTACTTTATTGTCAGGCATTTATTAACAACTACTTGTACATACATTCGAATCGGATTCAGTCTTTCTAGTGATTGATTGACAGAAGTCAATGAGATTTGCGTCTATCGTTTGTCACACATTGGCTAAAATGTATATGTGAGAAGAAACCAGTTATATTGAATGATTGTTTTGTTGTGTGGAGTACAGGTTACAGAAAGGCAGGAAACACACAGACTGGCCGACTAGATATACTAAAGATGTTAAGCTCTTATCAACCAAACACTTTATTCAAACATGTTTCCGCAACATAATTATTGCTGTAACACAGCAACCTTGTCTAATGAATTGACAACAACGTTGATCAATTAACCATTATCTTGATGTGGGCGATGTTAGACAACGGCCCTAAAATCTTGTTAGTTTTTGGTGAACACTGTTTTCATCTCATTTACCTTAATTATCAAATAACTCTCTGTATGCAATAACATTTTGCGTAGATTAACGGTTAATGAACCAATTGCAGGTATTTGTCAGGATACAGGGTTACGTAACCCTTTTTAAATATACAACAAAAACAGTGGTGCAGAGACAGAGCGTCGGCCTCTCGTACTAAAGGTCCCGGGTTCGAGTCATGGGTTTTTTCAACACAAATGGCGCGAGTACTGGTTATGTCTCTAGGAAGCAGACACAGAGAGTGAGTACTATAGGCTCAAAGCTTGGTTCGCAATCGATTTACAATAAACTAAATATTCAACAAATTTGCAGCAGACAGCTTTGTAAACATTAAAATATAGATATGAAAAAGACAGTATACACATTTAGAAACGTTGAATACATTTTGGCCAGAGGAAGAATTGCAAATTCTTAACATTTTCAATATTGTAACAATGTTTTCAAAGGGTGTTTGCTGCAAAAAAAATTAAATTGCGTTTGCAGATAAATGTTACAACAGGTAAACTTACAACATACAGGTTCAGTCTCATCATAAAGTCCTGTAGATAAACATGTCAAATTGACGGCTCCAACAAGGTCGTAGCCGTTACTACAGCTATAGGTAACAACTGTAGTATGTCCGTCCGTACTTTGTATAGCATCACCATTTGTCAATGTTAATACATCTGACGGACACGTCACTAAAATACAAACAGGGTTTTACTGTATAAAAATTATATTATAACACTAACTTGTTAAAGGCTTTAAACATTCAAAAAACAATAAAAACGTATAACAATATTTTAATGAACAGAAGCATGCTATAGTGATTGCCAGGGATGTATTCCATTTATGTTTCAAGAGATATGTCACTTAGTAATTATCCCTTGATGACTATCCAGTTCTACGCTAGGAAATGTGCCGTATTCAAAGCGTTTAACCATGACAGCTGTGAGATGAGTTCGAACTCGAGACGTCCAGTCTAAAATATATTAGCTTTCCACTCGGTCACCGCGGGTTTCTTACAAAGCATATGCTTATGGTATGTTATTATTTTGAAATATAGACTACAGAATAAAAAATACATTTAACAGTTATCTTTGATGCGATTTACTACTACTGCGAGCATAAATCTTTTACTTCATCAAGGGATTTACCCAATTACAGGGTTACCTAATTCATTGTGTTTTAATGCAATCTGATCAGAATAGCACTCTAATATTAGCTCGGTCTTCATCGTAAGAGGTCGGGTACTTCAGCCTGAATGATGCCAATTAATTTATTATTTAATTGACCACTACATGTTTCCCGTCATTTCAAACTTTACAAACTTACACAATACAATACCATCCACTATAGAATCAAAACAAACAGAAACAAAACATGCAGAAAAATTAAAGTAAACTAGTACTGTCTACGTACGGTAAAACGGTCTAGAAGCTCATGTATGCTACTCCATCCATCAAAATACAGCTTCTTTAATGTGTAATTTGATTGAATGATATATAGCCGTGAGAAACCAAACTGGTTCACCGTACATGTGACAACTTGAAAATAAATCACAGCGTTTATACAGTAACTGCTTGAAAATAAATCACAGCGCTTATACAGTAACTGTTTTTATAACTCCTGCTTACCACACGTTGAGTTGCTGTAGTTCCAGGTGCCGTTGGTTTGACACGCGGGTTGTTGGACTGGTCCCGACAATGTAGAACCAATACTACAGTTATAAACAGCGCTTGTCTGGGTACCAGTCGTGACATATGTCACTTCACCACCTATTGGATTGGTCAGGTTATTACACTGGGCTGTGAATTGAAGTGAAAATATCTTAACACCATTGCACTGATCTGATGAAATTAGTGTTTGAAATATCATGTACATGTTATTGGTATAGCGTGTATTATAATACTATTTCATCTAAGGACTTTTTTTAAAGCCAGTATGACCAACATGCTGGTGGCTGGAAGAAGCTTAGAAGAATTAAGATTAAATTTGTGTTTAAACACTTTACTACGTCAATATTCAAAACAAGTTATGCTTAAGTTCACAGGTGAATGTACATAAAAAACATATAAGACATGAAGGATAGAAAACATTTATAAAACGTACAACATGTGGGTTCACTAACTGTCCATCCAGTACCATCAGTCGCACAAGTAACGTTTACGTCACCATTTATTGTGTATCCAACGTCACATTCGAATGTTGCTGTTAGACCGTCGTCCGATATATTGACTGATCCTCCAGATGGTGTCGATAATGTATCGCATGCTAGATAGATGATAAAAGGCAATACACGTGTTCATAGCCAGTATTTGACTTACATTCGCCGGGGGTAAATGTTGCTTCAACAAGCATAGGTGACACTGAACGTAAAATAACTTTAAATAATTCGACCGCCAAAAACAATTAACTTTGCACATCAATTGCACGGATTTTAATTATTTATAAACATGAGTTATCTAAACGACATTCAGCTGAAAACTGTGAAAGGTGAACGGCAACAAAACGAATGTGTGTTATACAAAAATCTACTTTATAGGGTAAAAGGGAATCGTAGTTGCAGACAACTCTGAAAGGCAAAAGAGAATAAACAACAAAGAGACTATTTATGCTGCAAATTAAGACCCCATTTGATTAGACACCGAGTTAGATCATGCATTGAACTCCCACCACAGTTTATAAAGATTTCAAACAAACTTCCTATAGAGTTTTACATCCATGCTATTTCTTTTAAAGTTGCCATTATTTCATTTCACTCTTGGTATGTGATAATACTATAAATGATACTACACATTATTGATTTACTTATTATGGTATAATGCGGTGAATTATGTGAATATAATATAATGTAACATACTATAAATAAACGGAATATCAATTGGATAGTTCAAAGATAAAACTGACAATCTAAACGCAGGTTACATACCACAGGTTGGTTCAGAATTATCCCATACTCCGTCGTTCGTGCATGTCAGTACACTAGAACCTTTCACATAGTAACCGCTCTGGCATGTATAGGTAGCTATAGTTACCGAACCGTTTGTTGTTATGGCAACACTTCCACTATTAACTGACTGTGTTAATGATGGACATGCAACTGAAATGGGGATACACTTCTATTTAACCCTATCACAAATACACACCAGATTCGACTCGTCTAAAATCCGACGAATGCGGGGTAGATTGTGGCAAAATGCGAACATGTTCTAACCAGCATTTTTCTCATTTTACAAAATAAGTTAACCCACATCCTCCCTGGATGCAAAGGTATAGTAACTATCTCTTGACCATATATTGATCTACTATTGTTTTGCTCTCAGGTGACGAAATGTCTTATATAAATAAACAAAGGTCAAAGAAAGATTCAGTCGCGTTATTCATCTTAAGTTTCTGTAAAGCGCCTTAGTTAATTGATACTTGCAGCACTGCTTTAGCATTTAGGTATAACCCATTTCTTTTATGAGCATGGTTAATGTTTTCAAAGTTCTTAGTATTATTTGATTGTTCTTATTTCAGTTATTATAACTTTGATATGGTGCATAGCGTTTATTGTTGTTATCATCCAGTATTTAAATAAATTCAACCGACTCGTGTTAAATGTAGCATACCGCATTCTGGTTGTGAGGCATCCCAATTGCCACTTCCGTTACATCTGATTGTCTGCGAACCGTTGAGACTCGAGCCCGATAAACAAATATACACGGCTTCTGTCGTGAAACCGTTTGAAACAAGAGTCAAGTCGCCACCAGTAATATTGAATAAGGTATCGCATGTTGCTGAAAGTGAATATGTTGATTTCTCTAAACATACAAGTGAATATTTAGTTAACATAGATTCGGGGAATATTAATTTCGCTTGATGTCTGCTTCCTGGAGACTTAACTGATTCTTGCGCCGGATTTTTTTTATATACTTATGGCATAAAACTCTCATCAAAGCATTATAATTTGGGTAGTAGAGTCCATAGTCTTCCATGATAAATGTATAACTTGGTAGCGAATTTGGAAGACCCTGATCGGAATACATTGAGCAACATGCTGATCTAGATATTTGGCGAAGCAAATTCTAGAAAGTCGGTTTTAGTGTGCATAGCGTGACCTAGTTTCTTTTATTACTTCAGTTATCAGCACCCTTTAACGCATTATGACGTATTTATACTTGGAAAAGTATAGCATATAATGTTACATAATGACGCTTATATGAAAACCGAAAACAGCTGAATTTTACGGTAAAATATAGCTACATACAACAAGATGGTGTCGATATATTCCAGCCGGATCCATCAGTTTGACAGACGCCTGTAGCTGTCCCGGACATCGTAAATCCAACGTCACAACTGTACGTCACGTCATCGCCAGAGACAGAGACGGCACCATTCAAGGGCCCGGTAGGTGTATCACAATCTGCAATATATTTATTATGAGTCAATTTATCGGAAAGTCTCAGCTTTGCATTTCGAAACAGAATAGGTTCAGATCAATATGTCGAACTCATCAGGCGTATGTAAGTAATATCCGAACAGTGTAGATCTTGATCCGACTGTACATGTGCACTGTTAATCTGGATCTACACTATTCACAAAAGCCTTTTCTCTTTTCTTTTTTGGTGGAACTATTTTAACATTTTAATTCCTTATAACAAATGGATTTCCTATTAATTCCTTATAACAAATCGATTTCCGATTTTGTTAAAGCATATATAAATATATCTGCATACTCCGAATACCACTATATATATATAACATGGAAAATAATAACATGAAATGAATCATTAATTAACAGTAAAAACCGTTCTGAATGAGGCTTGTCGTTACCCCATATCGCACATACAACCAATTTGTTTTAATAGAATTGTAAACATAATCACAAACTCAGAACATGCTCACTATGAGCAATTTCTCATTTTGTCACACTGTTATCAAAAGTTGTCTGATGTAGATGCATCAAATACGTGAAAGGATTCATTAAACAAATCAAGTTTTTTCTTACAAATCTAGGCAAATTAAGGAACTTAAAATAAATGAAAATATACATTTTGAATAATTTGTATCTATTATGGTAAACACAAAAATAGCTCATTTAAAAGAATTTCTCATTTTGCAACACTTTATCAAAATTCGTCTGTTGAATATGCGTCAAATATGAGGAAGGAATACTTTTTTTAACAACCGTGTTATCTTACACATCAATATTTAAATAAAGTTTAATTTTTGAATACTATTAACACAGAAATAAATAATTCTGAGCAATTATTCATTTTGCAACACTTTTATCAAAAGTTGTCTGCTGTAAATGCGTCTTGTGTGAGAAAGGAATAATAATATTAGAATAAATGGTATCTTACACATCTAGACAAAATAAAGAACTATCTAAATAAAATAATTGTGTCTGATTGAACAGTTTTAATTTTGCCACACTGTTATCTGAAGTTGTCTGCTGCAGATACTTCCAATGTAAGACAGGAATACTAAAAATGGTATCTTACTACACGTCGGCTCGGGTAAGTTCCAGTTTCCGCTGGGTAGACACGTGACACTGGTGTGTCCATTTAATGTATAGGCCGAAGCACACGTGTAAGTGGCCACTGTTGTCTCACCGTCTGTAGTCAAGGTGACACTACCACTCGCAGGTACCTGCCTGTCAGCACATTTAGCTGTAAAGAATATAGAACAACAATTCTTCCAAATATGTATTTAATGTTTTTGAAAATCAAATTCGACAAGAGAACCGCTTTAAAAGAACAATGCATGGTTACTAAACGTACTACTTTGAAGGAGGGGTGCTACTGAGAAAACAAAGAAGGAATGTTTGTAGAAGCACATTCATGATATATACATATATATATATATATAACCGAAAGATGCGGTGATACTTGAGCCATCTATATCAATATACGTCACGAGGTGAATAAGGTGAACGAGGGGACGAATAAATCGCATTGACTGAACTGGGGCCTGAAATTTATTATACATAAAGCAATTAATTAATTTGAAAAGTATCTGCAATAGACGCGTAGATACATTTATCTTTGCAACAACTACTTGTTCTTCAACGTTGAGGAAACCAAAAAAACTTACCACACGTTGGTGGTGAAAAGTCCCACGATCCGTTTTCATCGCAAGTTAAAGCCGACGTTCCAGTAATTGTGTATCCAACATCACAAGTGAAATAAGCCTGCGTCGCAGTGCCGCTGGTGGACAATGTTATGTTTCCTCCTGTTGAGGCTGACACAGTAGTACACAGTGCTGAAACATAAATTGAAGCCAACTTATACGTAGTTTAACAGAAACTGAAGCAAATGGAGACTAGTATGTAGTTGGAAAAAGTTCTTGCCAGCATCGATTGGTAATATGTAGTTCCGAGAATTACAAAGATGCCCTTCGCTGGCGGCACATACATACTTTAATCAAGAATCGGATATACTCATATTTACCAGGATCTTCAATGGAATGTGGTTGTCAAATTCAAATGATTCTGTGTTTGGTAATTGTCACATAGTAATTGTCACATAGTATAGGTTATTGACCATGTACTGTGAAATCATCGTTGGACTGATTTCTTGGGCTGATGTATAAGATGATGAATAATAAGGTCCAACGATGAGTTCACAGTACAGGGTACCTTTTTTATTGCATCATTTCATATTGTAAACTAGTTGGTCTACGTTGTAGAGTATTTTTCTTATCTAGAGTTGATAAATCTGCTTCCGTTATCGAAAAATGTGTGTTCACATAAGTATTCATTTTGTCTCAAATGTCATTTTAAAATTTAAATAATAACGGTGACGTTATTATTTTAAATGACGTCATACACGTGCATGACCAATATTTTAGACGCGCGTGCCATTTAACAGTATACTGTTATTAGGTCAAAAGTACTGTAAGCATGAGGCAGGTATTAGTCAATGCATCTGCGCATCGCATAAGTATCTGCACTATTAGTCAATAGTTAAAAGATTCTCCAATTAAACAATTCCCATTAAACCAGTAAGAACCAGTCGACGTGTAAGTCTTTTTCATGAGTGTAAAAGTGATGTTAAAGATGAATTCCCTTGAGCTCTGCTCATCAGAGAAACAAGTTACTCACGACATGTGTGCAATAACGCTAAAGCTGGTAATCCTTGAGCACCGCTCATCAGAGAAACCAATAACTCACGACATGTGTGTAATAACGCTGAAGCTGGTAATTCTTGAGCAACGCTCATCAGAGAAACAAGTTACTCACGACATGTGTGTAATAACGCTAAAGATAGAGAATCAAGTTAGTCACAATATGCATGTAATTATAACTCTAAATCAGGTGTTCCTTCAGCACCGCTCAACAGAGAAACAAATTACTCACAACAAGTAGGTTGTGAAGATTCCCATGACCCGTCTTGTTGACACGTGAGACGAGCATTTCCTTTTATTGTGTACCCTGCATCACAAGTAAATTCTACCATGCTGTTTACTGTGTTGGTAGATAGGGTGTAATTTCCACCTGTTACGTTCGTTAGTTCAGCGCACTGTTCTGAAATTTTAAAGATAAATAAGATAATTGAATTACACTGTTGACGGCAAAAGTAATCCTGTATTTAGTTTAATACTATAACTGTCTGATCTGTGTCTGCTTTCTGAAGTCCTATGCAATATGTATGACGTTTGATTGGAAAAATACCGAGTGCAGCACCAGCTATATATAATCACGGGATTCAAACACGTGACATTTAGTTAGAGATGATGTATATGTACTCATAATCGTCTGATTAGTGTTTGTTATTGTTACGAACAAGTTCCCGGCCTGTCTTTGTGACTCTGCTATACAATACATCAATATAATTGCAGAAAGAGACTAATCGTGCTTCAAACTAGCCATATCTTGCTCGAATTGAGTTCCAACATAAGGGTATTCTACCGTCGATTGTATTACGTCCGTACTTCAGGCCATTCAACACCAAACCAATGTACCTCTTCTTCGCTCTCCTCGAGTTAAACATAAATATCGTGTAAAATTGTAAATATACAAAAGAAACAAAAGGTTAGTTGCGTTACAATAATTATGCTATCTGAGTGACTACATATGTTATTACAAACAAAAAGGTTGATGACCTTCTTTCATTCGTATAGGAAATGACATTTGCATTTGGCATTTACTATTAAAATGCCCCTTTTCACTCAACCTATTATTGTGGTTTTCATTTATTGCATAGTAGTAGATCAACCGTTCATTGTTTCTGAATATGTATATGAGCGGCTCAAGAAAACCAACCTTTCCGCAAGTATTACAGATGTTGAAAAAGACAAGCGTATCCATACTTAAAGATCAATAGATATTGCTTCACACTAACTTTAAATCTTCTGTGAATAATTTGCGAACAGTCCAGCTCCATAACCGACTGCACAGATGCGCTGACATATCTGGGTTTAAACAATGGTCGCACCATACTAACGATTGATTTTCGCAGAGCGTCATTTGTGTAATAAAATTATATTTTACCACATGTCCTGTCCGAACCTGACCAGCCCGATCCATCTGTTCCACAGGTTCGTACTGACGATCCACTCAGTGAATACCCTTCGATACAGGAATAGTATGCTGTTGTGTTCCCTGTGTCGTATACAACATCCCCATTGGATGGAACGGTCACGTGGTCACAAACTACAAAACAATATTTATTTTTCAGATTAAATGTAGCTAATCGAGGATTTATTTAAAAATACAAAAAGAAATGAAACTTTATTGACAGTTCCTGTTTGGAATATATACAAGATGTGCTTCACTCTCTGCTACTATCGGCTCTCTACATTCACTTCTGTCATTGGCTCGGACTTCGTGTCATGTTACAACTAAATTTACACTATTGGCTCTCTATATTTGTGGTATCTTCCATTATACGTATGCATTTGCTTTTACTTTGGAGTACGAATACGTAGGTGAAGAACCATACAATGTGGTTTGTCTATACATGTATTTTGAAAAACAAACAAACGAGTTACTATTTTTAATCGAAAATGTAACGAATTTATTACTTAAGTGTTACGACCGGCTTGATTCAATATAGATGCTTTTATATGTATAGTATGTGATTTTTTTAGTTTCGTGAAAATCCTGATATTTATCTCCATGCAGAGGTGTAAGTGAGTAAGGAACGACCTTCTGGCAAGGAGATTGTTAATGTGTATACAGTATATTCAGGTTAACTGGTTTCCAATATATATACGTAACTCGTCTACTTACGGCATATTGGAATTACTGTATTCCAGGTACCAGTCGAATCACAAGTACTGGTACCGTCACCAATGAGGGTATAACCAGTGGAACATGTAAATGTTGCCTGGCTTGTAACGCTGTCGGTTGACAGTGTTATATTTCCACTGGTTGGTGCCGTAAGCGGTGAACACTGTACTGTAAAACATATTTAGATCACCTGCATATTTCTGTTTTAAATAAGTACGATTTGACACATATGTAACATGCATTGGTAATAACGTCTGGTAAGAAATAAGAGCTATAGCTCTCAGACCTGTTACAACTTTACAATAGATTATATGATATCTGATTTACTTCAAGTATTGCTAATAAAATAATTTAACAAGTTTATTTTTTTATCGATTTGTATCTTCTTTAAAACTATGTGCGAACCGAAACAAGGTAAAGATCGTGAATAAGTGACAGTACCACAGGTCGGTGATGAAACGTTCCATGATCCGTCTGTCTGACAGTACGATGTTGGATTCCCATTCAAAGAATACCCAGACAAGCACGAATACGTTGCAATCGTTACCGCACCATTTGTAGTCAAATTGACAAAACCTCCGTCCGGATCCGTCAGCGATTGGCATTCACCTTGAGAAAACAGTGATACATTTAAACATAGTAATACGACTAGTAGTCATAAATGGTTTTAAAATGATAACATCAATAGAACCTATACATAATTAAAAGACCTGCTATAAATACCTCCAAATTCGGCCATTTTGATAGGCAGATATGACAAGGAAAAATTCAGTATATATCTTTTAAAAAAGGGGGAGAATCACGAAATACCAAGGAATTCGAATTTGCTGACCATATTTCGTTGAACATTTTATCAGCTTATGATTTAATTATGTTACTACATGTAGTTGTTTAATGATAATGTATTCTCTTTTCAACATTTACGGAATATTTATATGGCGACAAAGAGAGGTAAATAGTGTAGTTAAGGCAAATATGTATTACCCTAACGTGCATTACGACAAATATTACTCATGGACGCTTTAATTTCACAGTTAATTCGGTAATATATTTGCCTATCAATCGATTGTTGTTGCACATATTGCACATATTCAACATATTACCAATGCCTGACAAAGGCATTTCAACCGTGTACATTCCTATTCAGCCAAATAACTGAGATTCAATTATGCTGATGACCTGATCGCTGTTATAAGACTATGTTTATGAACAATTTTCAAATCAGTGTTTAACTAAAATACATAAACTTGGGTTTACCACATGTTGGTGTCGATCCGGACCACCCTGATCCGTCAGTACCGCATGTCTGATCACTTACTCCTGACAGAGTATATCCCTTGATACACGTGTAAGATGCGATAGTTCCGTTAGACAATACAGTCCCATTCGAAGGAGATGGAGGGCTGTCGCATTCTGTAAAATACGAAGGAATGTATATAGTCAATCAGTATCACCGGTTTTTACAAATAGTATATTATATTATCAAACCTAGTTTGTAGAGTATTTATACTTTCAGATTCCATTAAATGGTTGAGTTGCTGTGTAAATGGATGTTCTCCATTTGCTTAACCAATTTCTCTGAGATTAATTATTCTGTCATCTCAACATGTATGTAGACAAATGGCAACAATTAAAAGAAATTACTTGTGTTTCGTCATTCATTTAAAGGATGCCGATGTACTTTTCTACAAAATATCCCCTCTTTCAGACCGATTGATTAAATTGTATTATTACATTTATATCAATCAAAGATAAGGACATTTCGGTGAAAGAAAATTCATAATCGCAGATTTACATTTAATTAACATCAGTGTATTAAAAATACCTATAATCTACTACACAATTGCGCATGCGTGCCCCTCCCTTTTACCACGGCCACGCCTCATCCGAAAATAATGCGCAAAGTAGGTAAAAAAACGAAAAATAATCCATAGTTAACATAAACTATGGTGGAAGACGCGTATTGAAAAACTAAATGTATTACAAAAAATAACAATGAAATGTAACAAACAGATTCTTTTTCAAAGATTAGAATATAATTCACTCGCCGTCTTGTGAATGGGAGGAGTCATAGTTGAATAATCTCTATTTTGTTTTAGAACATAAACAATAAAATGTATATCAGAAGTAAGAAACACAGTTTACCACATGTGGGATTAGAACCATTCCAGTTACCACTGAGGCCACACGACAAGTGTGTCTCACCAACAACATGATACCCGCTAACACATGCAAACACAGCTGATGTCAAATAACCATCGGAAGAAAGGGACAATGTGCCACTAGAGGGATTCGTTTGCGCATCACAGGATACTGAAGTTGCAAAGCAAGTCATAAGCATTTGTTAAGGAAGAACATTACAAATTAAAAAAGAAGGAAATGAATTTCTCAAAATAAATTAAAAAAGAAGGAAACGAATTTCTAAAAATAAATCTACATTTGGTTTCTCAACCTGTTATGTCTCATGAGATGAAATAGAGTAAAGGATTTATATTGTTTGTATCTAAAGAGGTTACCAAAAAACTTAAACGGACTTAACACATACGCCAAAAATGTAGTAAACGACTTTGAAAACATTTAGGGAAAATATGGAATCTCTTTGAAGGACGGCCATGTAAAGCGACTGTATTTGGGAAAGAATTAGCTCAGAATTACTTACCACATGATGGTACTGATTCGTTCCAGTTGCCGGTAGTTAGGCACGTACTGCTTGTAGAACCATTCAACGTGTAATTAGTTTGACATGTAAATTCAGCTCTTGTTGTTGTACCATCGACCGATAACGTCCAGGTCAATCCAGGTATATTGGCAAAGTCATCACAGGGATCTGTTTTATAATTAAAAAATAATTGATAATAATGTATTACTTTGTTTAACTGGTTCGCAATAAACGTGTCGTGCTATGTAAATGCAGTAAGTAATTACAATATATGTATATATCAATCAAGGGGTCGTGAGTTAGAATCACAAATCTGCCATTCCTTATTTCCAATGGTTGACACACAAACTTCTGTCTAGCGTCAATCGATGAGCATAAATGGACTGAACATGGTGTATATGGGACGACGCTACATGTAGTAGACTAGAATTAATGTTGTACGATAGGCATGGACGAGAACGCAAGGACACACTTGATAAGTGAATTAATTGGAAGCCATGATATAACCGAAACCACTCGTGTAACCAGTAATTTAATGTAAATAGCATAACATGACTGAATATTGTTAAACCAACATTATTTCTTGAACTGAAAGATAAACGATAAACTTCCTAATTTGGATGCATTTGTATGATGAAATATAGTAATCTTTAATATCACGAAAAACGGCATTTCTTAATTGGCAATTCTGTCATAGAATTACTTCAATATATTTACAGTCACATACATTACATACATACTGTTAATAAAACATTACACACACTCCTTCAGACGCTGTCTATATCTGAAGACATTTGAAAACATAGTGAAATGGGGAGATATTTCTGAAAACCCCACCATGTGTTTAACTCGGAGGCAAAGAAACACTCAATCAAGTTGTTATCATGCACCAACCTTTAGATGCGACTCAAGAACATATTGCGTAAGCCGTTAAGGAAAGATATATTGCAAATTATAGATGAGTATCGTTTTACATACCACATGTCGGATCATTTCCGGTCCACGTATTTAATGCCGATGAGCAGGTTCTGTTCTCATCACCGTTAAGTACAAATCCAGCATTACAGGAATATATAAGGGACAAACCATCATTCGAAACACTTACACTGCCGTACTTTGGTGGGCTTGGTAAATAACAAGCTAAGAAGAAAAGGGAAAATCACTTAAAACTAGCAAATCTAGCGATATAATAGTATCGGTGGCCATAACTGTTGCCAAGGACATACGTAGGGGCCTGGTTTCCAT
>JAUELF010069555.1:0-16365 GCA_031471495.1 Clinocardium nuttallii | reverse complement strand
ATCAGGAGATGGAAGGTGTCTGTCCGGGTTAGCCTGCGCGGCATGCTTAGGCCGATTAGGGTCGACACTTTACGCAGAGACCACAGTGTTGTTTTTTTCGCGGGACGGCTCCATTATGTTCTATATACATATATAAGAAAGTTGCTGTACATGTCTTCATAAAAGATTATTCCCTGTGAACAAAATTGGGTTTCAATATGATGATAATCTTGCGGAAATATATATGCGAGAACATGCATGAGGATCCGCATTACTATTTATTTACAGAAGTAATGTTAAACCTTCGATGACTAATGAGACTGATCACACTGCGTTGATGTGCATGCTAGTCGATTTGGAGAAAAAGTCATTAACTTTGGTTTAAAAAACATATCCTTCCTTTCAACTGCGTGTGACTTTTCTCATACTTTTATAAAAATAAAAACGAAACAGTTGCCTGTACAGGAGAAGTATGCGCCTCAATTCAAACCGATTCCCTGCCCTCCGTAGATTCTTCACATTACAAACCGATCGCCTGCCCTCCGTAGATTCTTCACATTACAAACTGTTAGCAGACAGTACCACACGACGCGTCTTTTAGGTTTCTGTTTTAAGCTTTCATTTTACAAAAATAAGACAAAAACATGGACAGAAAATATTATTGAACATTACAAATGAATATTGCATGTTTAACCCTTTACATCTTGTAGACCCATTTAGACACATTTGTGTAAACGACTTTTGAAAACATTATGGCAAAAGAAAACATTGCTCAAACGAACAATTTCTCCTTTTGCAACAATGTTTTCAATTCTTTATAATAATTTAACTCTTATTTATCCACGTTTTTTCACGTTTTTGTATATAGGTTTTCAAAGTCGTCTGCTGCAGATGTGTTGTATGCTGGAAAGGGCTAATTAAGGTCAACTGGAACTAAGGGATGACGACATCTAGATCTTATCTAAAGATAATTTTCGATTTAATCACTTTAACTTGATAAATTTATAGTAATCAACAGCTTCAAGACAATTAATTATCTCGTCAAATATGGGAGGATCCCGGTGATTTTCTTAAACAGATTGAAACAAAGATAAAAATGTCTGAAATATATAAATATACGGAAAAAGTAATCGTAAACTATTAGTTGTTGTGAACTAAAACTTGAAGACTAGTGGTTAAAAAAATCAGGATCATTTAAAATGTTCATAAGGTAAATAGTGTCATTATATTCATGAATATATTAGTTCATAGTTATTTCAAAATATACATTATATTGATTTGTCTATCAATTACGTTTTTGTATGGTTAAACATGTATAGCTGACTTTAGTATAATATATAACTGTATACTACTTGCACTGTTAACAGAATGATGCACGATTAATTTGCATGTGAAACACGAAATCTAAGTAGTGTAGTTCTTGCCCATGTTGCACCCCAATATACTGGTTTATCTTCTTGTACATTTATTAAAAATCTCTGCGAAACTCTAACTGCATTTGCACTGTATGTTTAAACAATATATATACTAACTAACACACTACATTTGTTTGAAGATAATCTTTCCATGTGTTAACACGAAAAGGTTTGGACTTTAATTTGAACTCATCGTGAGAAAATGAGTATTTAATCACATTCGAGCAATTCCTTCCTTTCTCTGAATGTTTTCAATATTCATCTGGTGTAGATGTTTCAAAAGTTGCCTGTATCTAGTATAGGATTAACTTTTCCACACATACACCAAGTAAGCAGCAAACGACTTTGAAAACGTCTAGGCATAAATATTGAAATATCTTTAAACGAAAGTGAAATGGAAGCATTGTGATAAAGGGTTATTTAAATTGTTCAGGATGAGTAAGTCCTTCTTTGCCCATAATGTTGTCCATCAATGTGGTTTGCACGTGGAAAAAGGTTAAGTTTACGAGTCTCACAGATGCCCATCGAAAAAGTAAAAATGTGTGTTCATTTATACTAGTATGCACCAGATAGATATATATATATATATATGTTGTCATATGTTACTAAGTCCCGTCTGACGATTCGGAGTCATATAGCGTCTCCAGTTTATAACATCAAATTGAGCGTCGACCTAGGGAAAGTGACCGTTAAGAATTAGCGATCAGTGTGTATCCAGATCAGCCAGCGCATCCACGCAAACTGTTCTGGCTCTACACTGTTCACTAATAAGTTAACGATGGTTTCAAAAGTATTCTATAAAGCCGTATCTATTCGGCTTGTTTAAAATGCAGACAGGCAGGTCTTTTCAACACGTACAGAAATTACATAAATGTTGGTTTTCGTGAAGCATCGCTCATTTAGGGTAACGTTAATGTACAACTAGAAATGTAGGCTTACGGTGAGGGCTCCGGTAAGACGGTGAGATCACACACAGGTTCATCTTAGGAATCACTCATTTCAACAGACGCTGCAAAATTATATTTGAACATGCTTTTGGGAACAGTTCAGATCCAGACCAGCCTGTGCATCCACATAGTCCGATCAAGACTTCCACTGTTCACATATACATAACATCGTTAGAAGCTTCTGTCAACTTGGGTAGATTATTTTATATTATCTTTTTAAGTTAGCTTTTCTCATGCACTGTCTCATTCATGGATGTTCGCACGCATTTTTATATACCTTGCGTATAATACACGTAGTCAAACAGGGCAAAGAAAGTTCATGTTTTCGTTCGAAAGCTAATGATTATACTGTATTATACTTCTTATTATTTCAGATCACCTGCAGTTATAAGTAATATGCATTGAAAATAACGTTATTTTAAGCTTTCGTAACATTTCATTTAGATTCATGAGGAATAATTACATGTTCATATAGTCACTGCACGCGAGAAAAAAACAATATGCGTAAAGTGTCGACCCTGATCCGACTAAGCATGCCGCGTAGGCTAACCCGGACAGACACGTTCACCTCCTGTAGAGTTTCTGTTTCGAGAATCATTACTCTATACCTATATTCCCCCTGAGACGGAATGTGTCGGCCCGGATCAGTATGCGCGGACAGTGCAGGCTGGTCTGGTCGATACATAACGCAGATGCCATAGTATTGGTTTTCTCGCGGGACGGTTCATATAGTCACAGCACATGTATATTTGTAAATGTGTACTAACACGTGTCTTTTAGTTTACTTTATTGAAAGGTCACGAATATGTGTTTGTTAGTGCAACTGTGGCATTTAGACCTGTATGTGTTAACACTTCTTATAGTGCAACAATAGAGTCCTTCTTTCTCGTTCGAATGGGACGGCTTCATTTCATCAATAAACAAATTTTCGTTTAACGTAGAAGTGAACTATTTCATGACTTTCTTCCCGAGAGTGTTTGCATAAGACAGCGAAAGTAGAACACCACCTAGGTGAGGAGTGATATGGAATGTTCTACTAACGTAGAAGGTTTCATTGAACTTGCAACTCATTTGTATAATCGTTAAATGCAATTTCTAGTTATTTTGTTTTCAACAGTTGTTCGAGTATAATTTGTTATTTGTATACCTTCGGTGAGAACATAAAGTTATCGGTGCACAATAACATTCATATTTCCAACACAGTATATACTTGACTTGTTTATGTTTGCATTAATTGAATACTATCTATATCTATGTGACAATACATCTTATTTCATTTCATTAAGTGAATCATAGTTAAATATTCAATCAAAAAGAGAAGAGAAATATGAAGAATCTCTATGAATGAAAGAAGGAGTATAGGATAGATTTGAAAACATTGATGAACATTCTTTTTCCACAATGATATCAAATGTAGACAACTTCAGAAAGGCCAGAATGCGTCTAAATGTGAATAACATTTACCCCTTTCCCTCATACGACAATTATGCGGCAGACGACTTTGAACATATTTTGTCAAAAACTGGAAAATCTCTCAAATTGAAATGATAACGTATGACTAAAAGTGGTAAACATTGTGTCAAAAGGAGAAATTGCACGTTTTGTGCAATTTCTTCTTTTGTCACTATGTTTTCAGTAAGCCGTATCCTGCAGATGCGTCAGAAAGCGTCTCTATGAGGGAAAGGGTTAAATAGATTACTATTTACTGTATATGTATTACTTGTCAATACTAGTTTTAACTATGATTCACCATTTAATCAATGTTTTAACTAAGAGCACCCTTCTCTCTTTCTCTACTTCTGTGTAACCCACCTAACCTGGCATGCCGTTCTGAATGTATACTTATGTAACATAATACATTTTAACACACTTATATACTATTTTCGAACAAATATCTCGTATTGTCACAGGAACTGACATCGTACTTAGAAACATGTACATAGTTCAACATAAAGGGAAATAACTCGACGACATTCCCCCTCTCCAATCAAACACTATGAACAACTGTTTCATGGATGCGGTTAGTTTGAGTTTCCCGCAGTATTAACTTGTTGCGTCTAAGCAGGATGTGTACTGTGAAATATGCACCGCATATACCTCATTTCCATGGATATTCAATTTACGAGAGCGGACTTTGTATTCTATCCTTAACAGTCAGAACGTACATTTTCGAATCGAATATAAAAAAAAGTTTTGTTTGACTTTATAATCAACCATAATACAAGTAAACGTCACCTTGACTCAGACACGTTTCCTAGTAACACCTTTCTATTATAGAACAAATATGCAGTAGACGAGTTTTATTTTTCCCTTTCAAAATAGAAATTCTCAATTAATGAAATTATTGAATATATTTGAAATCAATGTAGCAAAAAGAGAACTCCAGATCACGAGCAATTTCTGATTTTGCTACAATGTTTCAAACAGTCCTTTGTTGCAGATGCTACAAAATAAGTCAACATGTCATTGCTCAAATGCTTTCTTTATCTATATCAAACATTACGATAAAACTCCGAGAGACTTAGATCTATATTCAAACATTACGATAAAACTCCGAGAGACTTAGATCTATATTCAAACATCTTAATTTAGATGAAATCAGAAGTATGTTAAACACTAGACTTTGTTTGATATAGGTCCCTGAGTTCACACAGAAGTATGTTAAACACTAGACTGTGTTTGATATAGGTCCCTGAGTTCACACAGAAGTAGAGAGAGAAGGATGAGCGACCTCTCGGAGTTGACTTGGTCTGAGAGATTTATATTTTCTAGTCTCGGGACATTGTCAATTTCGTGTGGTTCTCATTACACTACCAATCATTAGTTCACTCCTTGTTAGAATGTGTGTATGTCCGTGTTGTTGCAACAGTCTGTCAGTTCACTCCTTGTCAGAATGTGTGTATGTCCGTGTTGTTGCAGCAGTCTGTCGTTTTGTTAACCATATTGCAAACATATTGTAAATCTTCACATCGTCAAATAATAATTGTGTTGTCTTCGCAAGCAAAGGTAATCACTAGCACATAGTTGATCCATGCTGGCAATAACCTTTGTCAATACACAGGCTTTGCTCTTATGTTTGCTAGATTATGTGTGTTCGGGTGCTGGTTCTGTTGTAGTCTAGCTAACGTTTTACAAATTCGCTGTAATAATATATCATAAATTGCTTCTATTTTTGGACGATCTATGGTTTATCAACAGGGTCCCAAGATTACAACTGGTGCATAAATATTCAAGTCGATATAGAACCAGATCAGTTTGTGTGGGTACTGAGAAGCGTGTTGTGAACGTTGTTTCTGGAGGCGGTGTAGGCTGTGTAGGCAGTTGTGTAGGACACGATCTAGGACCTGTTACGTATGCAAGAATATGATCCTTCTGTTGACATGTTTTCTATGTGAGCCATCACATAGCTATATTAATTATAAGACGAACCAGTGAGATACATCTTAACCTATCTGAATTACAAAGTCATATCAGAATTCAAAGATCGTATTGAATTATCATTTAGTTAAAGCATTCTATTTCTTATTCAACAGGGAACAAGTTAACTTATTGACATAGCTTAATGGTTTAGCTTAAAAGAAATTATATTCCTGTGGCATTATGAATATGCTGCATATTTTTAGTTAAAATGAATTAAGAATAATTCAAAAGTACGGACACAGACAAATAATATCCACCGAAAACGTCTTGCGATATTCCTTATTCGAGACTAAGTGGTTACCCTTCAGCCCAACAACACCGAATATTTAATATGGACTTGTTCAGCTCTGCACATGGAAGAGTCCATAGCCGATTGTAGGAATATCAAGCAAAAATAGGTTGAGCTGAGCATCTCAAAGTACAGTCTGGGATCTGGCTCGGTACTGGTGGTATAAGCTTCACAAAAACTGAGAGAAGCAGACACAGATAATCAGAGAGAGAGAGACCGAAAGAGAGCAAAGAAGAAAGAAAGAGAGAGAGAGAAAAACAATGAGAGAGAGAGAGAGAGAGAGAGAGAGAGAGAGACTGAGAAAGAGAATGAGAGACAGACAGACAGACATACAGACATAGACATAAATATATTTAGACAGGCAGACACACAGACAGACATACATACACGGAGACACACAGTCATACAAAGATAGCAATCATACATTTGGATTTAAATGTAGCCTACATCATATTGTATATGACACCGCTAAGTTACTACCTTTATGATAATTGTGCGTACTTTTATATCCTATGAATATCATAAAAACATTTGAAACGGAAAGTTGGTTGCTACAAGGCGATTATTCATTACCGTTGTAATTTATGAGTAACTACCGTTGAAAACCGGTTTCTTTAATGTTCCCTTTATCCTTGACTGAAAGGTATTTTAGAGAAATTGCAATCGTTTTGCTTTTGTAATTATAATGAGGATATGAAATATGTTCGCTATAATGAAATATGTTCGCTATTATGAAATATGTTCGCTATAATGAAGCCACACTACTTGCTTTCTCGGTAAATGTTAATATACTAGCCCATAAAAAAAACCACAATGTTCGGAGTTCTGAATTTGAACATTATCAAATCTTGTCGTACATGTACTACTATACATATACATTCAAAGGATACCATGTGTTCGTTATACTTATACGTTATACTATCACACTCAATTGTATTTTTCTTGAATGTTAATTACCGTTTTGGTAAATATGCGGTTGTAAATCGTGTAGCCATTAAAATGAATAGAGAGAGCAATGAGCACTGAGCACATTCAGTTATCTGTTTAAAAGTTAACAATGATACGACACATCGTTTGCAGAATATACGTATAGAACGCATGGGTGTTTGATAAAAGAGGTACACGTCATATGCCCGAGGAATGGATCAACACCAACGCCACCACCCAGGGAACTAGACATCAAGTCACGTGAACAGTAAGTTGATGGGGTCCCAGGTTGTTTTAGTTTCCCGGGACTACTTCAACTACTTGCTTACGTGGCACATTTATCATCACGTGGTATGCTAATTTTAATGAATCAGGGAAACCGGTAACAGGTCATTGAAGCGTTGTTTTTTATCACGAGTTATATACTCAAAACTTTTAAAGCGTTATATGTTGTACCCTTGTTCTGAAAACTTTAACAGGACTCGGTTAAAGAAGATCGTTACGTTAACGCTTTCCCTCTTACAATACATGCGTAGTAACCGTCCATGAACAATCCTAGGCAAACCATGGAAACAATTGATGAAATTAGTCGCAAACATTCTGGCAAAAAGTGACATGTGGCAAAGGCTTAACAAGTGTCCATGATTTGTTAAATATACCATCAATGCTGTATTAAACTATACCTGTACTGTTAAATATACCTGTACTGTTAAATATACCATCAATGCTGTATTAAACTATACCTGTACTTGGAAAAAAGAGATTTAGAGCGGCGTAATTTCCGAATACCGGATATCATTTTATACACTTAAACATGATCGTGCTAATAACTTTTGTGTAAATGCTTTTGCATGACATTTTAACGACATGAAATGTGCATAATACAGGTGATGCGTGACCTTTAATCCTGAATAATTTCTCAAATGGGCATTTCCGCATGTTTTTACAGAGTTCTAGTACAGTAGGAATATGCCTGTCTTAATCGACACTATCTCAACTCAACTCAGTTGTATTCGGGCAAATCGGCACATAAGTAACATTGGCCATTTACAAGTATATACACTTAACGAATATGGCTCAATGACGTAACATACATCTATTAATTTTTATTTACATGATTTATATACACAAATACACACGATCAATTATAATTGTTAGGGAAGTATTATTATGTTAAGTTTAACCAAGAATCATTGTTAATGAATACCATTGGCAAATGATTCTTAGTTATTAGTAAACACCATATGTTGATTAATACAATATTCTCTATATTCAGACGCTTTTGAATTATAATTTGCAATATTCACTTGAACTTTTTCACTTTTTGAAGAAAAACGTTAATAAATCGAGAAATAGAAGGCCATGAAGTTGAAAGATATTGTGTGCGTTTGTTTCTATAATTCAAACAAGCAAGAGAAAAATATGTGATATGCGGATACTAAAACCTTTTTGGAACAGAAAATGCATGTTCTATTGCCCCGTTTGATTCCTAAATATCTACCCGTTTCGGTCAAGCATCAGGCAATTAAACCCGATATTGCTCTGACCATAATAATACTCTCCATATTGTCTGAACATACATATATTACAGGGAGTTCAAAGTCAAAGTGCATAATGAAGATAGTTTACACATATATTTACACCGACATTGCCTTAGAATTAAATGAAATACAATTATAGTTTATTAGTTTTATGCAAGCACGGTCTATTCAAAATTGTTTTCAACAAACAATTTAAGCCTCCTATATTACAATAGTGCATACCATCAATGACAAATAGAAAGATATTAGACGTACCGCGAGAAAACCAACATTATGGCATCTGCGTAATGTACCGACACATTCCGTCTCAGGGGGATAGAGGTATAGAGTAATAATTCCTGAAACAGAACATCCACAGGAGACAAAAAGTGTCTATCCGGGTAAGCCTGCGCGACATGCTTAAGTGGATCTGGGTCGACACTTTATGCAGAGTCCACTATGCTTGTTTCCTCGCGAGACGGCTCAATTATTTTGTGCAATGCAAATTTAAAAAAAATTGGGTAATGGTGTCAAATGCAAAGTCTATAAACTTTTAACTTTGTTTAAAGCAGCAGAAAATATCTGACTTGTTAAATTGCTAAACTTATGTGAAATTAAACAACTCAATCAATAATCGCATCATGTCATTGCCACATCGACAGGTTTCGTTCACAAGAAAGTTTGTACATGTCGCTCGTAGCGTCCTATGTCTAAATATGGACAGATCGTTGTTTAAGCAGTGCCATAACTGTCTATCACGGACTTTATGAGCTTTCAAACACGAATCTTAACTTGTCTTTGATCGACATTGATGTATTACCGTGCATAACGTGAAAGCAACACTGATGTAACGGTGATCGTTTGACAGCTTTAATTAACACTCTATTGTTGTTTGGCAATGATAAAGCATAATTATTCAAATCGACCTGTCTTGACTTTTGACTTGTCAAACGATTTAAAGTCTGGGGATGAGACTTTAAAACACAAGTCAGAGGTCATTTTTGTATCATTATCTAAAGGACTTTCGAAGTGCTTACATGTAGGTTTTCTGTGTTAACTTGTGATTTTTGTAATGTATACCGAAGACTTGTACTCGTATTGGACTTAGACTCGTGAACATATGTCAATGAATATTAACATTGATAGAATGTAAGCCCGATGTGTTTGCAATTATCAATTCGTGTATGTAAACTGTTTTCGTGCTAATAAAACTTCTGTATGTTTTTACATTCATTCTGCATTTCTCTGTTCATATATGTTTTCAGATGTTTTCGTTCTATGAATCTTTTTGAGCTGTGTACATATACTAATGTCGAATACTATTCTAGATAATTCACTTGACTCTTCAGTTTGCACATGATCTTATTCTGACTTTAACATACTTTCTCGTGTATCGTTATTTTATGGGATAACTACTTACACGAACATTGCCAAAACCAATCATTTGTATAAGTTGTCATCTATAAAAACAAAATGTTATATGTACATATATAGGCATGTCTTCTTGGCTGTGTTCTTATTCATTAATTAGACAGTGAACAGTCTATGCTTATTTCAGTAAGATTTTTCTGATATTTGTGGGCATTTTTTCATCACACGACTTTGAAAACATTGGTGGAAAAGATAGAAATTGCTTAAAACAAGCATCTTCTCCTTCATCGATATTGTTCAAATTCATAAATCATAGTTTCGCCATATCTAGATCTCAATTTCATTATTATTGACGCAACTTTTTTTATACAAATATAGCCTGTTCAAACTATGTTTTTTGTGAAATATTGATGCAGAAATATTGGCTTGTGGTTACAGCGTTAGCTATAAATGTGTTATTATCTAAATTTTGATAAACAAATGTGCAAACCAATCGTGTACGCGTGAAAACGAAAATGTAAGTTAGAAAATGTTAAGTATAATCTTGAGTAAGTCCTTTAATGACAATTGAGTGAAGGTTCTCATATGTGTTTTATGGCGGTAAACCCCATATATCAGAACAAGATGTCATGTTTTTTCTGTTTCTTCTTGCTGATGTCGTCAGCTTAATTCTAAACTAATGTAAATACTTGCTGGGATTTGATTTGGATGCATTAGTTTGGAATTAACACAATAATATGTTCGGCCTAAGGGCAAACATAGCCGTCGCTTGGGGCCGTAGTGTAAAGACAATACGTTATAACGGTAAATCTCAAGATTTCATGCACAATAGTAATAACTACACATTGTTTTAAGAAGTCGTTAGAGCTGTCTTGCGTCAAACTTGAGATAATGTAATTAGTAAATTGGGACTTTGATTTGGAAGCGAGGCTACCGCTAGAGGGAGTGGCGGAAATACAAGGCTGCAGTGCGAGGGGGAGTTGTATCGAGCATATGGGAACTTGCTTTTTTGTCCGAAGGCATATTTTATTTTCTACTGATTAATTATTTCAGGAATATAAGTAGAATCAATTAATCTTGTTATAATGATTGTTATTTTGTTTATTTCAGACATCGGCAGTATACCCAACCATTTAAAGAAATAGAAAAAGATAAGTGTGTTCTTGAAGGAGACAAAGAGGTCATTGTAGAAATTTAAAAATTAATATCTTAGGAAATCTGGATTTCGTAAAAATATTATTTCATATACTTTTCTATGCAGTACTATTTCAACATACGCTTGACCTTATAAAACACATTACATCGTTTGTGGATTTGGATTCAGAAAAACAGATTGAATAATGGATATGACAAAACTGGAAAATCGACTTCCATTTATCAGGTCACCTCGGACACAGACACTTTAGACGGGAGGAATAATGACTAGGTGACAGGGCCTTACATTATCTGATCACACCATGGGCAATGGACGCGGGCAGGGCCTTAAGTTATCTGATCACACCATGGGCAATGGACGCGGGCAGGGCCTTAAGTTATCTGATCACACCATGGACAATGGACGCGGGCAGGGCCTTAAGTTATCTGATCACACCATGGGCAATGGACGCGGATCGTGGGGAAGGCACTGTGTTATAATCGAGGTGGATTTCCCAAGATCCGTGATCATCGTTCAGTATTGCGAACGTTTGGACGAACAGAACCGTACTACTGTTTATTCACTACATTGAACTGTTAAAGTTTACTTTCCTGATTTAATCACGACTTGTGGACTAAAGTTTAGGACAGCAACGTGCTGCTAAAGATGAGACCGGATGCAATTCATTACCAATAGCATCGTGTTTCGACTGTTTGAAAACCAGAAATGCAGTGTTCACTTCAAGATACTACAAGATGAAAACAATAGTAACATAATTAACAGATTATTTTGTCACTTCGTTCAAATATTTCGTTTGATCTTACGATGTAGTATTATCCATCACGTAAGAATCGAATACCCGATATACTCGCAAAACGGTTGTACAATTTCTCAAAGTCAAAAAGATCATAGCATAATAATTATAAATAATATACCAATTTTCAGGGAGTATCGGGAAACTAAAGCTAAAGGTAAGTTCACATCGTTCATATATGTGATCATATTTGCCGTCTTCGGTTATGAATGTGTATGTTAAACTATATCAATTGAATTACCACCATTGTAATTGTCAAAAATAATCGTGGTATAAAAAAAGAAAAATTCATGGAATAAAATCTTAAACAAAATAACTATTATATGTTTTTGTTTTTTTACTATGACATACTTATTACATGGATATGAGCAACGACGTAAGACAAGAAGCCTTCGGGTATTTGCACCCCCTCCCCCTCCCGAGTTGTTGAACTTTTATACGATTGATTCCCGGTGTTCATGTTTGTTTCCTGACAACACTCTCTATGGTCCATATACTAGAGAGCATGTACAATCTGTTCGTATTAACTATCTGAACTGGATGTACATAAGTGAACATGTCGAACGGTCTATCTTCCTGTCTTGAGTAGAGAACAGCGCAAACCAGAACACGCTGTGCGCATGCGCATGATGATCTGGTTTACACTGGTCTCGAAACCTTGTTGTTGCAGAGCGCTACTCAGTTGAATTCAATAAGTTTAAACTTATTTATTATACATCGATTGCGAAACAAGCTTTAAGCTTATATTTATTACGCTCGGCGTCAGCTTCATGGATCCATAACCAGTACTAGCGCCGTTTGTGTGGGGGAAAAAGGATTAATCCGACTATCACTGGATTCGAACCAGGGAACTTTGGTACGAGACGCCGACGTTCTACCACTACACCACTGTCTTCCGTAATTAAAGACGACAACATCAGCGTACAATTATCGGTTAGTCTCTAGAGACCATGTGATGATTTAATTGTGACATCTTGAAAATGTAACGTCATCTTAGTACAGCGTCTGTACAATGTTGAACTCCTTATGAAAAACGGACAATCTCTAATGATGAGCAATTCGTTCTTGTCCTCTAATGTTTTCAAATGTCATCTTGCTGAAAAGGGATTTACAAATTATCTGCATCGGGGAACTTTTGCCCATTGTCCCTGGGTGACTTACCGACTAACCAGTACCTAGTTAAGAGTGTTCACCAACACAGTGGATCTCCATCACGACATCCTCCAGTGAGGATCGAACTATGAGCTAGCATCAACTATAACGCCCGGCCTTAGCATAGCATAGCAGTTATAGACACGTAGTATGTGTCGACACTGACTAGTCAAGGCGGTAAAGAAGACTTGTATGGTTGAACTAATGTGAGACGAACTGTAAAAGCCATATTTTCTGAAAGAGCTATTTGTTTTTTAGTTCAATGGATGATGTCCGACCAATGGTCGTCAGTTCGAATCTCTGTTCGGCATTAGTTCCATGTAGAACCTTGTGAGCCGTTCCACGAGAAAACAAACTTTATGGACTCTTCATAATGTATCGACCCAGCTCAGTCTGCATAATCTGCACAGGTTAATCCGCACCGATACATTCCGTCTCAGCAGAATAGATGTATATAGTTATGCGTCCTAAAACAGAAGATCCACAGGGGGCGAAACGTGTATGTTCGGGTTATCCTGTAAGGCATGCTTTATTGTACGTTCCGACTACAATGTTGGTTTCCACGTTGAACAGCTCATGATCAGATTGTGTTCAAGCTGATCTGAAACTACATCGCGTTCGCAATCCAGGTTGTTTTTTGTAGAGCTCCTATCAAATAAAAATAATCAATAAATATTGCTTACCTATTTCACAATCGCCAGTATTCACTTCTTCTAGAAACGAATAGAGATTGGCGAACATAATATACCAATATTAGACTGAACGTTATGCCTAACTTGCTTGGTCTATATTGTTCACTTATGTCGCTTAAACTCGCATATGGCAGAATAACGGACATGGGATGAGTAATCATTTCTAAATGAATCCCCCGATTGACATGCTGACATAACCTGTAGGTTAACGGACATGGGATGAGTAATAATTTCTAAATGAATCCCCCGATTGACATGCTGACATAACCTGTACGTTAACGGACATGGGATGAGCAACAATTTCTAAATGAATCCCCCGATTGACATGCTGACATAACCTGTACGTTGACGGACATGGGATGAGTAACAATTTCTAAATGAATCCCCCGATTGACATGCTGATATAACCTGTACGTTGACGGACATGGGATGAGTAACGATTTCAAAATGAATCCCCCGATTGACATGCTGACATAACCTGTACGTTAACGGACACAGGATGAGTAACGATTTATAAATGAATCTCCCGATTGACATGCTGACATAACCTGTAAATAATATTGTCCAAACACATACATATACATATACTATACACGATAGGAAAATACGAACAAACATACTTAATTAGGAGTTTATAGTTATGATGAATGAATTAAACATTAATAAATCATGGATTAAACATGAATTAAACATGTATTAAACATGAATTAAACATAAATTAAACATGTATTAAACATGCATAAACATAAATTAAACATGGATTAAACATGAGAATTATATAAACGTTTTGAGGATAAGCAATGTAAAAACTATAGTACGGTTCTTAAGAAACAAAACACATTGAATTGTGTAACTACATTAAAATAGCGGAATGAATAGTGTACAATTATGAAGTAAATAAAGAGCGACGTATGAGTGAATAGTCGAATGAGCGAGCACACAGATGAAAGGACCGATGAATGATCAATCAAGTAACACACAGTTTTCTTAGAAGAAGTCATGATACAGTTGTGCCGTTCTGTGAGAAAATCAAAAGTGTGGACTCGACCCGGATCAGCTTAAGCATGCCGCACAGACTTACCCGGACAGAGACTTTTCGCCTCATGTGGATGTTCTGTTTCAGGAATCATACCTCTATCCCCCTCCACCTGAGACTGAATGTGTCGGTCCGGATTAGTCTGCGCGGACAGCGCAGGCTGTTCTGGTCGATACATTAGGCAGATGTCATACCGTTGGTTTTCTCGCCGGACGGCTCATTTGATATATTTCTAAAAAGAGTATTGTACACCATATATATTTACATTGACGATTATTATTTATTTCGCAGTAATTTCGGTATATATTTACATTGTCGATTATTATTTATTTCGCAGTAATTTCGGTATATATTTACATTGACGATTATTATTTATTTCGCAGTAATTTCGGTATATATTTACATTGTCGATTATTATTTAGTTCGCAGTAATTTCGGTATATATATTTACATTGACGATTATTATTTAGTTCGCAGTAATTTCGGTATATATTCTCACTGAGTAAATACGGAAAAGGGATATTTTTACGAGTGTCAATGCCAAAATATTTGTTTTGTTATGTAATCTAACGGAAATATGTCTTGATCTTACATAGACATGTTTGTTCTGTTTATATCTAGGCATATTTCGACTCACTTTTGTTTGTTAGGTGTTTAAACCGCTTTCAACAACTTTTTATTCATATCGTGTTAAGTTTTCTTGGTATGTTACCAGTAATACATGTCCATCTACCTGACACCAGCCAGTCAGTCGTGAGGTTTATTCCACAACCCTGAGCGACAAGGAGGTCTCCTTGCACACTTTTGGCAGATTTCGTCAACCATATATAATGAACAATCCAAACAGTTTGGATCCAGGTCACGCCCCCACAAACCATGGAGCTGACCTGTGATCCATATCAGAAAACATCATAGAGCTCGCACAACTAGGAATGTGGTGAAATTAACGATAAAATACAATCGGCTAAACTCGGTTATCGTCGTAAATTCATCGTCTTAGAAAGAGTGGGTCGAAGCGTCACGTTGCCAGATACACAGACCGCTTCAATATGACAAGAATATATTTGTACTGGTGTACATAATATTGAACTCGTTGTCAATCAAACTCAAGATCGAAACATCAAGAAACATTTATACCTTTATCCTATCAACCTAGGTAAAGTTCTTTAACCGGGCTTTAATTGTTTTACTCAGTTTTCATATACACGAGTAAATTGCATTATGGACGAATATCCTACATTAAAACTGCTGATCATCATTTTGAAATGTTATAACCACTGCAAATATTGCTAATAGTGACAACAAAGTAAGTAATAAGTAGTTTAAAACTATTTTGGCAGTAAATGTTGAAAAACTGTTAATTGAAAGTCATGAACATGCATACAATTTGGCTTACTGGATATGTATACACAGTTACAAATAAAACATGAACGATCAATATTTAGATGTTTATTGTACTTGTAAACGATATTATTACGTTCTACTTTCTTATTGTACTTGACAACGATATTATTACGTTCTACTTTCTTATTGTACTTGTAAACGATATTATAACGTTCTACTTTCTTATTGTACTTGACAACGATATTATTACGTTCTACTTTCTTATTGCACTTGAAAACGATATTATTACGTTCTACTTTCTTATTGTACTTGACAACGATATTA
>JAUELF010069446.1:0-10964 GCA_031471495.1 Clinocardium nuttallii | reverse complement strand
ATATTTATGATATTTACACAGAGACTTGTAATTTTATTTGGTTACCTAGAATATGTGATATTTATGATATTTACACATCCAGAGACTTGTAATTTTTTTTGGTTACCTAGAATAAGCAGAGACATAAATAATTTATGTCTCTGGAATAAGTGATATTTATGATATGATATATATGGTGTTCTCATTCATTACATCACGTGACTCAATGCGTATATGAACACGGTGTTAAACAATGATTGATTGATTGGGGTTTAATACCGTTTCTTACATGTTTTCAGTCATTTCATGGCGGCCAGTTCTCCAACTCATGTGTTTCCTTGTTTTCACACACATGTACTCCACACAACAATCTTCCCAAACAACTGGCTGCTTTCTCACATAGTCTTAGCCCATTGGTGAAAGACGAATGACGCATATAGCATTGACTTTTGTCAAACGTCGATAAAAGAAAGTTGGCCGAGCCGGAATTCGAACTCACAACGCCATGATTGACAGCCCGCGTCGATACCGACTGAGCTACCGGGGATCGGCGTGTTAAACAAGCATACATACATACGGATATATTTGCACTGCAATAATTTGTTTGCCAATAAATATGACACAGATACAAATGTTCTGAAACCAGCCGTGTGTTCCATAGTAAACACAACGTAAACACGTTTACGCTATGTAAACAGCTTTGAAATTGTTACTGTCTTTAAGAACAGCCATAAGTACCATAAATATCATTGAAACTATTGGTATATCCCCTTTTCATTTTCGCGTGAAAACTGAATATATATTTTCATTTATCGTGCAAAGTAATGGACCTTATTTGCGGAATTAGTATGCCTTCAAATATGCACCGTATACATTTACAGTCATGAATCATGTGCGCTTTAACGCCCCTTTCCCTAATACAACAAGTCTGCAGCAGACGACTTTGAACAGTTTTTAGTAAAACATCGAAAATCTCTATTATTAGATGGATAACCTATGACTAAAAGTGGAAAACAATGTGGCAAAAGGAAAAACTGCACGTTTTGTGCAATTTCTTCTTTTGTCACTATGTTTTCAAACAGCCGTCTGCTGGAGAGGCGTCAGAAAGCGTCTATATGAGGGAAAGGGTTAAGGTAGGTTGTACGAAAGAAATATTGCGGTACAAATAACCCATTCGGACCATGAAACAGGTACATTTTGTAAACTTAAACTTATACATATTTTATCATCATTTGACATTGACCAACTTATGAGTTTGATTGATTGATTGATTGATTGATATGGTGTAATGCTGTTTCCAATACTTTTCAGTCATATCACGGCGGTCAGTTCAAATAGTCATATGATTCCTGGTTTTCTCACACCAGTATTCCATACTTTAGACTCTCCAAGCACTTGACTGAGTTTCAACGTACTGGAGATGTTATACTGCTTCTGTCATCGAACTGGACGTGTAGCTCCACTAATTGAGTAAGCATATGCAACGGACGTGTTGCAGTTAAACAAATGAATGCAAACCAACCTTAGTCTAATTGTTACAAGTTAAGATAAACAAAGATTAAATTTCATTCAAATGGACAGTCATTGCCGGAAATCTCAAGGATCATTAGGACCACTGTTCTCGCAAGTAGGTGGATACGGTATCGATATTACCAAGAAAAACATACGATGTTTGTTTATTTTTTTGTTTAAACCTTCCACGATGTTGACGCACCTGAAACTTACTTTTGTTGTGATGACAGTTGTAGTGACAGTGGGAGAAACAGTTTTTTATTCATAATGAACAATTTCTCATTTTGCAACAGAATGTTCAATACGTATAGTCTCATTTATAAAGAAATTCAATATGTTTGTCTAGATGAGTCATCTGATATGACTTGTCGTATGATGGAAATGGTTATCTCATATTATAGTTGGAGGGTCGTCCCATTAAACGTTGATATGTTGATAAGTGCTGTAATTATCTTTTCCATTGTTTTTGTTAACATCACACTTGAGCGTTAACTATTATTTTCCGCGTTTTTAGGATGTGGACCTGACTCATAATATGAGCGGTCCCGCGAGAAAACCAACATTATGCCATCTGCGTAATGTATCGACCAGATCAGCCTGCGCTGTCCGCGCATATTGATCCGGGCCGACACATTCCGCCTCAGGGGGGATAGAGGTATAGAGTAATGATTTCTGAAACAGAAAATCCACAAGAGGCGAAACGAGTATATCCGGGTAAGCCTGCGCGGCATGCTTAGTCTGATCAGGGTCGACACTTTACGCAGAGTCCATAATGTTGGTTTTAACTCGACATGGCTTATATGACATGTGTTTACACTTCAGTATCTCTGGCGCCAGATTCACTGTTTTCAATCTACAACGGTAGAGGGGGGTTGTCCAACTTGACTATTTCACATGCTCCTTCTTTGTTAAGGTACAAGTAGGCGATGGGGATGGAATCGATTTGTGTAATGGCCAAAGGTTAAACTCAAAAGCGTTACCAACCTGTACGAAACGTTTCAAAGACTTCACCTTCCGTTGTAGTTTGAAAAGAGTGGGATTGCCAAAATATAAAGATATGTTTCTAACATTTTATGAGTGCATTAAGTGGTCTGAATCTTCACAATCGCATTGTTGTTTTGCTACTTGACTCTTAAATCTGAACTTTGCCTAAGGGTCTACGTTCAAATAGTTATAAAGAGACCGTTGAAGGACAAAGTTACTTTTGTTAAATCATTGGAGAGAAAGAATTGCCGAGCTGGCTTTGGACCTACGATCCTTGAATGGATAGCCCTCTCAGTTACCGATGAGCTGTCGCAACCAACGACGAACTTATGACAAGTGTAGAACAAAACTGTCTGCTCTTCAGAAATATATTTATTTTAAGAAATAAGATTGTTGACTTCTAAAATCGTCTGGAAATAATTGACGAAAAGTGAAGATCCCGATCAGACTGGATTGATCTCGACAAAAGTATCATCGCATTGGTGCGACGCTCGTATTCACAGATCTTTAAATAGCAATCCGCTCGCTCACACATAGTATGTATGGACACGTTGAATCCTATTTATTCTTTTCAGTCAATCAATATTTAAATTATACAATATTTGCTGTGAACATCAACTCCCCGCAGATACTTGAATACATCATTCGGACATCGTAATCAAATATTGATAGACACTGTTCCTTCATTTGATCAAGTCTAGCTTTAAACACTTTCGAATGAATATTTTACGAAGATACCGCTTTTCAAGTAAAGTGATCTAAAGGTTTTAAAAGACGACACACCCGTTCGCTTCCCATTAAAAAGTTCAGGTTTTCCATCTAAATATGACCGGCGCTCTGCGAAAACTGACATTCGCATTATGTACGGAGCTGCCGCTAAACTGCTTTCTTGAAGTGATTTTTTCACTTTATTCTGTATTTCTTTTTACTTGTATGATAAATTACAAAACTAAAGTAAGCCGATATTATCTGATAATGTTAAAAGTTCACCGTACCTCCTGTAAACCAATCTTTATCGAAGAAGACCTAATATAAGCCATGTGATATAGTTTTTTACATTGACCCCTTTGAACTTACCGTAAATGAGTTCCTTCTGGTAAAACGACTGGTTTTAACTGTTTAACGTGTGCCGTGGAAGTGTCCGGTTGGGCATCAACTATACACGAACCATTGACGTCACACCATACCTGAAGATAAACAACGAATATACTTTTTATTGTACAATACTACTACTAATAATAATAATTATATCTTTATTTAACGAAGGTTGCACATTAAGTTATCATTCACCTCTTATGATAGAGTCTTTATTTCTTTTTAATTCGGTTTGTAAAAATTGAAAACAGGACACAAACCATTTTATTTGGCTTTATGGGAGTATGCATTAATTATATAAACATATACGGTTAATACAATGAAGGAAAATAATGCAGAAGTACTATATATGCTCGCACATACTAACGCACGCACTCACTTACGCAACATAAACACACGAACACAATGAACAAGCGAGGAAATTAATACATATTAACCAATTCGTGACTATCGAAACCTATTTTGTTACTACCGAGACTCGGCGATAACATGAACATATGAGTTTCGAGTTTATTCAAAATATCACCGAAAGATCATTGACCAATGTGGTTAGTGAAACATATAACAGAGCAATATACAAAATAGTACAACAAATTAACGATATATACAGTTCATTGCATATCCACGCTTGTTAAGATGCACCTAAACACATACATATAAACATGCATGTATTCATATGCATGGTACCCACACGCAAGCAATACACGATATGAAGCTATTGTAATTATGATTAAATAGCTTTGATAGTTTGGTCTCAAACTAAAAAGTATATATAATGATAATTGTGCATGATAAGCATTGTAAAAAAGGCGTCGTAATGCATATATTTGAATGAATATATATATTGGCTTATAATGTGTGTGTAGTACATAAACATAATAGTATACAATTATTTACATTTTAAATATTAAAATATGAAAGGCCATAATGCCAACTACTATGCATTACAATGAAGAAAACACAAGACTTGCCATATCAGGGAAAACCCACTTTTATTTAAACAAACTGGTAATTTAAATCTGCATCAGGAATTTTTTTGAAGCGTTTAAATTGGCGATGTCTTGAATTAGCGTAGAAAAAACCGATCCGTGATCATCCAATGCAAGAAATTGTCGGTTAAAAACATGGTAATAATGGCCGCCCTCTTTGGCGATCAGGGTTGTGGGCTCTATACTATGACTGACTGACTGGTGTCAGGATACATGGACCAGTAGTACTGGTAACTTACACAGGAAACGCCGTGATATAACTGAAAAAGTGATGAAAGCGTCGTAAAATACCAACACAATCAATCAATCACTTGTCGGATTTCAATGTTATTTCAATTCATAGTTTATTGTTGTGTATTTCGACAGCACTTTGAGCTCGGATACGTGTTTGATTCTTTGACCTTTTTATTAGTGCATATTCTTTCCGCGATATTTCTCGACAAACGTTGGTAGGTCTTTACCGTGTTCACTGCTAAATTACACAAAGTCGACTCTTCCATGTTTAAAGTTGGACCAATCCATTTTTCGTCGAACACATAATTTGGTAAATTCAATGTCTAAGTGGCAAACAATTCAGATTTCAGGAGCTACCTCACCTGAATCTGCATTGTTTGCAAAAGCCTTTCATTGCCTATGACAGCGAACGGGTTAATATGAATCGTCGGTATATTGTGCTTCAATAAATGTTTATCAACACTTACGTGTAATATTGATAATCCTGCTACAGTGGTATGCATTGGCTAAACATAAAACATGAAGCACCTTTCAGTAAAGAAAAAAAATCGTTCCAAATAGGATTAGTATTAATAGCATAAATTACAGTACTCATTCTGGCTTTGACCCATTCACAGATGTATGTTTAAAATGGACGTGTTCAGTTTTTAATTTAGAAGAGTCGACAACCGCAGCTAAAGTCAGTAAACTTGAACACGTTTTTTCGTGTGGCATGGTCTCAAAAGTTGATAACAAACTCAATTTACGGCTCGTTTGCTTTGAAATTGCAGACGCAACACTGAAAAACATTTTTGTGCTGTTTTTTGTTTGACTGAATTGACAGTTCCAGTCAGTAAGTCTGGAGAGTAAATTGATTAAACCTGAAAGTCTGATCATTCTTTCTGTATTCCTTCAACACCACTGTACAGTTGAGATGGATGCTTCTATATATACGGAACAGGCTTTGCTAATAATTATTAATAAGTTAGGAACGTACAGTGTTGACAAAGTTAAGACTTTATTGACCAATCTAAGACTTTAAAAAAGTACATGCTGATTATTGGTCTATCCCTGGTAATAACTGTTGAATAATGCCACGAATTCCTACAACAACCTTCTTCATTCGTGATGGGTTCTTCTATATAAACGGAGGTAACAATTATTATTACCTTAGCATTTTACAATGCGGACCGAGATAAGACAATTCAAAATTGCATGCTGATTTTTGGTCTATCAATGGTCACTGATGTTAATGCCATGTATATAATGGGGAACCGATGTTTTATAAATTCGGGTATCATTGCTTAAACCTTCGAGATGCAGTCATAAGATGACATTTGCTGGCAATATGTTGACTCGGGGAATACATTCGGGGAATACATTGTAACATTTCAGAGAATCTCTGTGAAATCAACCGTTAGGTATCTGAGAGTGAAGATTTAAATAATCTAGCGCATTCGCGAAGTCCAATATTGCTCTGAAATGTTCTTCAATAAACAATAGAAGCTTTAACAAACTCGTCTTTAAAGCATCTAAATAGAATCTAGTTAGATCATTTACAAGCATAAGCAAACATGTCTTTTCAAAGACGAGAACTAATTGCGTAAAGTTTTACTTTTGCAGAATAACGGTCATTTGTAGTTTAAATTGTTTCAACACAAATTTATCTGGAAATTTATTTATGCCTACATCGATATTGAGATCTAAAATTTGGGTACCCCTTGTATGTCGTCTCTTTGTCTGTCTGTCGTGTAACGGTCGAGGTCTTAGTTGATGTGATGACAAAAGAAAACAATATGTGTATTCCGTAACCACTTGTATACACTGTTTGTAAAGTGTTCACTGTTTAAAATTAAACATGATTCACCAAAAGGGTTTAATATAGGGGAGTCAAATTTTAACCTATTAGAATATAAGCAGGCGACACATTGTTTACCGTTCGAATAATGGTGCTATAGTGTGCTTCTTTTAACGAACAAAAAGAGAATATTCTCGAAGCATTCAAAGTTACGCCACTCAGTGGTTTACACATGAAGCTAGGGACATAATGAAGAACCAATTAGTCCTTTGTGGAAGCTGAGTCTGGATCATTAATGCCATTTATCTTTTAAATCTCTACTTTGGTACGTTCTTTTCTCGGAAACATGTCGAAGTTAACTATCCGAAAAGCACTCGGACTTTCAGTAAGATAAATAGTACAGGTAGTAAAAACTGTCGACTTAATATATTCTAGCAGTGTCACCAGCTTAGCTCGAGTTCTGTTTGTTTCGACTAAGGAAACGAGTATAGATTTCTTTCTCAGAAACACAACAACATAAATAATTGCAAACAATCAGCAGTCGGTCCGAGGATGAGGTCATTGTTTAAGTGACCAGGATGTGTTCTTCAAATGGTTTAAGGTCAAGGTCAAGGTAACAGTGACATTATTTTAGTACGCAACATGACACATCCCTAGATATGTTTGTGTACACCATGCTGACTATGTTCATTTGTTACAGTCTAAACAGATTTTGCATGACATATATCTCCAAGCTTAGATGTCAAATATTAAGTCCAGAATGACCTAGTGTTGGTAGGCGACATCCTCAGTTTTCACATGTGTGTGACGCGCGTATATTCACATCCGTATATGCATATGCAACGAACTCTTACCCACATACAACACATCTAAAGCAGACGACTTCGTAAAGACCTGCAAGTATGGAACATCTCTATTAACAACACTCGTATCGATCTAGTAGAAAACATTGTAGTAATTTGTCTCGGTACAATGTATATTGGGAACAAATCCCAACAAATCAATCGGTCAATAGGGAAAAGCTCAACAAAATAACCTGTCTCGTTCAATGGGGTAACACTAAACAATAAGTCGTTGAATCATGTTTTCTGTCAGTAAGCTCTTCTTCAAGACCCATTAGTGCGTGCTACAGACTGTTTTGTTTTCCCTGTAAACCTGAGATCTTAGAAGCAAACCTGTTTAATGAGAATTTATAACACAACTGCAGCTGTAATTCGTCATTCGGTCGTACGAAACAATGCAATATTGAACGAATAATTCACAGATGAGTAATGTGCAATCTGACACTAAGGAATATGAGTAATGTGCAATTTGTCTCCTACGATTTTGAAACATGTCACTTAAACACATAGCCTCGGAACTTTTGAACAAACAAAGAGGCGATTAATTGGTTGAACTTTAACCCCGCTTACAACGTTATTTCATTTTTATCGTGGCAACCAGTTCACCTTACATGTACGTGTTTGTTGCTGACTTACCCAAAACGGTGCTCAACATAACTGTGTTTCCAAGCAACTGGCAGCTTTTCAACACGGACTATTTAACCGATTTGAGGACGACGATTGACTATATTATCAGTTCAAACTCACAACCACTTGATTGATAGCTACCGACTGAGCTAGCGAGGTGTGGGAAGCATACGAAAGTGAGTCAACCTTTGGCCAATTATTAAGAAACTAGTTTATCAAGTCACTAGATTACACTCATACTCGTTAAAACTTATATACGGATGTGCCAAAACTATTGCATCAGATAACGTTGAAAATATCTAGTTAAGAACATACTAAATCTCATTAATAGAAACGACAGTTTCTTAAGAGGGTTGAAAGCATTATGGCAATAGAAGAAGTTGATTATATTTTTCCATTTTCCACAATGTTTTTAAACATGTCTGCTGTAGAGGCACCATACAACAGCTGTATGTGGGATAGGGTTTACACTCAGACATTGTCGTGTGATGCCAACACAAAGTAGATAAACAGCAGAAGCGGTATTTTGTCTGACGTGGCTTATTCTCTTGTTTAAAACAGGGAGAATTATGTCCACCGCTTTTATACTCATTTTTGTCGAGGATCTGGAACTCTACTTAATGGCCCTGTCAGAGTATTGCGTATGAGAGAAACGTATTAGTTGCGTGTGAAAATTCACAAATTAATTTTCATACGCACAAAAAGCCCTTGAAAATACAGAATTGTTTGTATACTAACCGTATTGAACATATGAGTAACGTATGAGTAGCGTATCGCCAGATTGTGTTCAGCGTATTACCAGCGTAGTCTGCGTATGGCTAGAGAATGAGTAGCGTATGGACTGCGCGTGTCCAGCTTACCGCTTTTACGTGACAAAGTGACAATATAAGTCCACGAAGAACTGTAGAAGATCTAGAAATGGGATCCTCTATATACAATTTATCAAAACGCTGACAATACGCAGGGGATACGCTTGTCATACGCCAATCATACGCTTGTTGTACGTTATTTATACGTTACTCAGTCGTCAGGCGTACGCCAATATATCTAGGTACGTTGCAGATACGTCAGACATACGTTAAAAATACGATACTCAATCACCATCAACACGCTAGTCGACGGTACACCTTCATGTCAGCGTATGTCAGCGTATGACCAGCGTACCCAACCTATAAGTAACGTATCTCTAGCGTAACTCGAGCGTTTTCAGCGTATGACTTGCGTCTGTTTTGCGTATAAACCATACGCTCGAATACGCACAACATTTTTAAGTATGCTTAAACTAAAAATCTGCCTCGCTATATGTCAACGTATGCCAGCGTTTGTCACCGTGCTTGGAACGTATAAAACCTATGCTTAAGGTACCCCTAGCGTATGTCAGCGTATGCGTGATATTTTTTATACGCTGACATATGCTATTACAAGAGGCAATGCCGAATAACAGTAGTACGGGTATTAGTATATATGAACTGACTCTGTCTATATATGTATATGATGATGAAATGGTGATAATGAGGCAATACATTTCCGATCTACAAACAAGTCTAAAGCATTTAAAAACTTACTGTGACGGTTGGGGTCTGGAGGTAAGCTCCGATAAGACTAAAGTAACAGTTTTCCGCAAAGTAGGTCGTATAAAACCTGGGGGAACAGTGAACATATTATTGGACAAATTGTAGAAATAGTTGACGACTTTAATTAACTTGTAGTACTGAATATAATTGATCGTTTAATCGTCATCAAAAGTTGATTTGTGGAAAAACACTTAAAGCCATGTCTACACTATTCGCTGATACACGTACTCGTGAATTCAGCTTTAGCCCAGAAACTATGCGTCAATTGTTTGATTTATTTGTATCTTCAATATTATTACTAAAAGACATTGAGCGGCTATATATGAAGTTTTGTAAAAGATTATTAGGTGTAAAATTATCCACTAGTAACGTTGGTGTTTACGGAGAATTAGGGCATTTTCCTTTTAATATTGCTAGACAAATAAGAATTTTAAAAGTATGTTAACAAACAATGGATTGTTAAATGTATGGGAATTAGTGTTAATCCGAAGTCTTCCAACAAAGACTAATTGACAATTATATCCAACAGTGGTCAAGTGATTTGAGAGAAAACAGGATATTTACTTTATTTTATATAAAGAAATTAAGCCTGACTTCGAATACGAACACTATTTAGATTTGATAAGTTTGAAATCAGACAGAAAAGCAATTGTGCAAATTCGCTCATATTTTACACGTACAGACGGGTCACAGGCAGAGTGGAGAGAAACCGAAGATTTTGTAAAATATGTAATAATGACGATATAGAAGATGAATTTCATTGTATTCTTACTTGTATTGTATCTGGGCTACTGATACTCATTAGTAATTAGTATATAATTTAATTAGGAAAAGATACTTAAGTAACCATTTCATTGATATACCCAGTGTACACAAACTGTGTGAATTGTTATGTTCTACGGACAAGCCAACCATAAATAACATGATCAGTTATATTAAATGCGCTTTTGTGATAAGAAGAAACCACTTATATAAATGAAATGTTTAATAATACTCTCTTGCACTTAGCAACTCCGTATATTAATAGATGTTGTATAATGAGCAATATTAATATTATTATCAATATTATTTATGGTTTGTATATGTGTGTGTGTATGATGTATATGTGTATGTATGTATGTACATGTTTATATATTTATAAATTGGTATACTTTAATGGTATATAGATGGTTTCATTAGTATGACTTGAAAATGAATTGTAAGCACGTATGGACGAACAACTTCTTGTTTAAGTCCAAAATAAAATGTGTGTTCTGTTCTGTTCTCTTGTCACGGGGATCCGCTGTGGTCGAGTGGTTAGCGTCGGGGATTTCGAAACAGGGTGTCCCTGGTTCGATCCCCAGTCGCGGCA
>JAUELF010069336.1:0-16368 GCA_031471495.1 Clinocardium nuttallii | reverse complement strand
CATTCCAGTTGCCATACTGTTTTCACCTTTATTTACTTACCCATTTTACATTTGAGCCGTCCCGCGAGAAAACCAACATTGTAGACTCTGCGTAAAGTATCGACCCGGAATAGCATAAGCATGCCGCGCAAGCTTACCCGGATGGACACTTTTTGCGTCCTGAAGATTTTCTGTTTCAGGAATCATTTCTCTATACCTATATCCCTCGGAGACTGAATGTGTCGGCCCGGATCAGACTGATCTGGTCTATACATCACGTAGATGCCATAATGTTGATTTTCTCACGGAACGGCTCATTTATAGCTTTTCAATATGTTTAAACTAGATATTTTTAAAGTCGTCTAAATCTGAAAAAAGTTTACATAAGATAACGAATCTTACTTTCAGGCACGCCTAGCACGTGTTCGAGTTCCTGTGAGACCGGATTGATGACGATCACAATACCGAACAACAGATGCGCGGTCATTAGTAGTGATACAATCGTACTGGTGGTGGTGCCATCTGGTAGCGTGTTTAAGATGTTAGCCTTCACCTGGTCCCCGTACACGAAATAGGCCGCCGTGGTTGATGGTACGTACATTAAAAGTACGACTGGAACCAGACAATTGTTTTTAGTTGGTATATTTATGGAAACATGCACTTACATTTCAGGCATCTGCAACATGACTTTTGAAATCTTAGTGGTTTGTTTAAAAAAAAAAACATTCAATAAGCACCCATTATAAGAGAGCTTCCTTGTTGTTTTCAAGATGTTTCCAATGTCGTCTGTTACAGGTTTTTTCGTATGTGGGAAAGGATTAAGCTAATTTCAAAATAAAGCTACACAAGCTTAACTGGTTTGCACGAAAAGCCACGACGTTCCACTGAAACATGTTATCTTATCTTAATTTCTATTGAACGCGTAGTATGGAAGGCCTGCTTCAATAGACACTACACTTTAACGTTTTAACTTGAAACTCAATTTCTGTTTGAAGAAGCAACGTCGGTTTTCGTGGCAAATAACTGTGACATAAACTGTTTCTTATTGTAAAACATTTTTCTGTTTCAATATCAATTAAATGCAGGGCTGATTTACGATAACCAAACCATTTTAAAGTCATTGTTGGTGAGGCCAATGGCATTGATGCGAACGACAGCAATGCACGAATGCCAAATAGTTATATACCTGCACATTTTCCCGCGCAAATACATGCATATTGTCACGCGGTAACACACACTTAATCGTTTAGAAAAGGGCAGAGTAAAATCTCTTTGATGCAATAAATATCGGTAAATATCGAGTATAATGCCAACAGCCCGTATAACTATGCACAAGAGTTAAAACGTTTCGATAAACATTGAATAAGAGACGCTCTGCAAAAAACAAAGCTTACGACATTTGTGTATATCAAAATCAGCAAGAGTAACCACACAGTCTGTACTTTTCGCGAACTTGTCATACAATATTTCAAGAAAAGTGTAATTATTACGTCACACAGTCTGCACTATTCGCGAACTTGTTATACAATATTCCAAGAAACGTGTAATTATTACGTTAAGATTGGTTTTCATGGAGCACCGTTCATATATATACATGTAATAATGACGTTAAGGTTTTGCCTTTAGCTTCGCTTAAATAGAGTACTCAACACTATTGACTAGATTCTGGATGTCTGACCTTGTTGTACTTATATTTAGCATTAGTCATTAGCACATTAAATGCAGTTATTTAAATTGAATTGTCTGTCATAAATCTTCATAAACAAATTATTCATATTTTTGCACAACTTTCTGAATCAGGGTTATATTAACAAGGAATACTTACTGGCATAACCAAGTAAAACTGCTTTCCCGAAATCGTTTGGATTTTTCATATCGGATTGGAAGGTAGGGAATGCTGGGTGACCGTTATAGGCGAAGCAGATGGTACCGTAGGCGGTGAAGAAAGACACGAAACCAACGTCGGTGTGCTCTACGGTGTGTGTTTCCGTCCCCGTCCCGTAGTGTATCACAGACGCCATTAGTATCAGACTGGCTGTACCGGTTGCTAAGGACGCTGCTACTGCTATACCCCTTGGAAATAAACGAGAAGCACAATAAATATATGGTTGTTCGCCTATTCATGCATTTTCTTAGCCTTCTCGCTACAATAGTCCACACACCATTTTCCAAGCCAACTGGTTATTCATGATTGTAAATACATGCTTTATATCTGGTTTAAATACATTGAGCTTACTAAATGTTTCTTTAAACATCTGTGAATACTCCTCGGACTGTGCAGATACAGATTATAATGGGTGGAGTTTCCTATTCAACGACCACGCTGAGACGGTTCTGTGTATATTATTAAATTCATCTGTTTACAGCCGCATTGTGTCAGTTTCAATGTCCTCATTAGACTGAAATGTCTATGGGACTCTACAAGCAACTCAGAAAATTCATTATTTCAATTGTGGTCCATGTTTCCTGACTTCCGAACCGATCTAGCCACGATTTAATGATAACTGTGTTATGATATACAAGGTGTACAAGGTTTTTCAATATTTTGATAATGCAAGCAAAGGCGAGTTTTTATCTATACATGATGAACTCACCAGAAGTCTTTCGGTGTTCCCAGCCATGTAAACGGGGTCATCACAGCCCCGACTATCACAATAATATAACAAAACCCGTATGGAAAATGACTTCCTACTAGATTGGAGATGTTCTCTGAAGACAGAAGAACGTACACCACGGTCCCACCGAACATAGTAAAACTGATGGAGAACGAAACGATATATCTGAAAGATACGTGGTAAATGATATCTCAATCATGAAACGATGTATCTGAAAGACACGTGAAATATAATATCTCAATCATGAAACGATATATCTGAAAGACACGTGGAATATAATATCTCAATCATGAAACGATATATCTGAAAGACACGTGAAATATAATATCTCAATCATGAAACGATATATCTGAAAGACACGTGAAATATAATATATCAATCATGAAAAAAGGAATACTGACTGAACTCAAATAATTATTGTTCAATATACAGATAAAAACATTTCGTCTATAAATTGTCAATTTCACGACATATCTTCAAATACATAATGGTCGTCATGTTGTCATTATATATTTTTTAATCAATTTGTTTTTGAAAATGTATAATTTTTGTAATATAATTTTAACAATTTTGAAAACAATTGATTCATTGCGGTAAAAAGTAGTACGATCAAATTATATCCCTAATACGAATAAAACACGATTATACGATCAGATAACATTCCCTATACGAATACAACACAACTATACGATCAAATACCATTCCCAATACGAATACATCACGACTATACGATCAAACAACATTCCCAAATACGAATACATCACGACTGTAACCACCTCGGCGACGTAGTGATAGAGCGTCCGTTTCGGTGTGGGCGGTCGCGGATTCGAGTTCAAATTAATACTTGAACTTTTGATGGTTGGGTCAAACTTAAATTATTGCAGTCACAGTTTCTCTCATATAGCATGACTACCGGTGTACCGGTAAAGATAGTTGCAGTACTGGTCATTTTGATTGGTAAACAAGTAGGACTATGAGAAATAAAGTTGATGTGGCCTGATTGCAATACTGTAGAAAGTGATGTTAACTTCATTCAAACAACATATCACAACGCCTATTATCAGTTGTTCTACTTAATATAAACAGTTGGAATTTCTTAAGTAGATAGCTTCCATTCGACGTCTGCATAGTTACCTTCCAATTTTTCCGAACGCCTCCTCCCCGATGGCCGGATATGGGTATCGAACCTGACCTCCCCGAAATTCCGGATGAATGTCCAGTACGATTGTCCAACATTTCCCGAGTATGTGGCCAGTATAGGCCGAAGTCATACAGCAAACAAGTATCAACACAAACCCTATCCAACCTGTGTGATAATATTAAAAGTCATTTAAGTATTACATGCTATGACCGGTGTGGGACGATGTCTTACAATAATCAATATCAAATTGTTCAACCAGGCCTCTGTTCAATAGATGTTAAAACAGAAACTTGTGTCGCGAATACCCTGTTTGTTTCATTATATTTCCAGGAAAACCAATTTCTGTTTGACTCTTTTTTTCACTGCCGAATATCAGAAAGTCGACTCTACCATGTTGAGCATTGGACCATTCCATGTTTCGTCCTAAAGGGAAGTTGGTACAATGTAATGTCTTAGTGGCGATCAATGCAGATTTCAGGGACAGACAGCTCGTGACAAGCTGCCTCACCTAAATGTCCATTTTTTTTGCAAATGCCTTTAATTGACATTGGCAGCGAAATGGTTAAGTTTCATAACAAAATTAATGAAAACATGGCTAAATTTATACTGCTCCTTTAAGGAAGTTTATCAGTATTATAGGTTATTACATATACAATCTATTGGGAAAACATTGTGTCATGTGTCATTTATTAAAGAACAGTATAAGCACAGCCTTTTCCTAGGACTATGCTTATTTATATATACATATGATATTTATGTATAGGCATGTGACACTGCCAGAGAGGGTTAAATAGAGTTTTATTATTATAACTTTTATTAAATGAGATAACTAAGATGATATGCCGCGAGCCACGACCAGCGTTATATTCAGCTTAGTAAACGAGTTTATTAAAAGGGCTTATACATAAACAAGTATAAGATATTCTATTCATCAAATAAAGTGATTTATGAGGCGTATTACGAAAAAATGTACATAACGTTAACCATATTTCTACATGAAATTTACCGGTGTTGCTGCCAAAAGTGACTACGTTATTTGACGTCAAACCGCTGACGTGACGTCATTTTCATAGTTAGTTTCCGCTTTGTAACAAATACACTGGTAACCAAACTAGTAGTGTCATATGATATTTGTGTGGTGTCATATGACATTTATGTTATGGCATTTTGGCACTCCCAGAGAGGTCTTTATGCGATAAAGTTGGTTAATTTACCTCACACATATTCACATATTGACCGATACTCGTCTCCATTCTCTTTTAAACAATAAAGATAAATTAATTAACATGTGTAATTAAGCAATGTTCACACAATACTGATTCCGTTTACTTTAAAATTATTTAAAAAACTAATTATTCTAACACACGATGTCTGCTTCCAGTTTGGCTGATTCTTCTCTATTGCAAACGTCCGTGGAATAGGTTGAAGCGTAGAGATATTGAAAAGTTAATACCGTTTTTGGGAAATTGAGATAAAAGGAGAAATAGCTCCTGAATGTTTTCAAAAATTATATGTTGCAAACATAAGTCGAAAGTCGTTTATATCAGGCAAAGAATGAACCCTCGTCCTGCTGAATTGATCATCCGTTATTACAGATTTCTTCTCGCCCTATAATATATTGGTTGCTAGGGTTTAACGCCGTTTTCAACAATGTTGGCAACTCATGCGTTTTCTGGCTCCCCCTCACCGTACATTCCAAGCAACTGGGTGTTTTTTCACATCGAGTATAAGCCCTCTGGTGGAAAAGCGAATATCGCGGGTCACAGTGACTTTTGTCAAACGTCGGAAAGAATTTAGGATGCGCTTGAGTTCTAACTTACGGCCCCTATATTGTCAGCTCGTACCTCCACCGATTGACTCAATTAATCTACCAATTGAATACCAGGCGAAATAGAGCAAACAATGAATGGACGTTTATGTATAGACATATCTTGGTCTTTCTGTTAATATGGTTTTAAATCGAACAATGCAGGAAAGAAACAACACGTTTAATCACAGGATACAATACGTATCTTGCGGGATGCACTTAGATCACGGATGCACATTTAATTCTGATAATAAATCTCGACGATATTAAGTAGGCGTATGGTAGGAAGACGCTCCATATTATTTCAGACCTAAGTCTTTTGAAAAAGCACGACAAATGGTTCCGAATCTGATACTTATTTAAAACATCCAGTGATCTCATAGAGTGCACGTGCTACTAGATCTAATATGTTTGGGTTTTTTAAACATATACTGCCATGTTTCACATGTAATGTTTATTGTTTTGTATTTTGTTAAACTTGACGTTGTAACATGTTGCCACATGGATCGTTGAATAAATAAATCAATACATATATATAAAAAGATGTACATGCATGTTGGTTTACTTTCAGACGTAATCTTTGTATCGAACCTGTAACTAACGGCGACAGTTTAATAACACTTTCAACATGTATATCTATCTTTCACATATAACTATTTCGATGAAACAGATGGCATTTACAATTTTGTGGTAATGATGCATTGCCCAAAACAGTATTTCGGTCATTATATGGTGTTTCCTGTGTAAATTATCAGTACTGATTTGAAGCTTCTCCTTACGCCAGTTCACCCGTCAGCAACATTTAGCACTATGGAGATAAATAACTACTACCAGCGGTGGGGCTGCATCTATTGGCTTCTTCATTAGTGATAATATATGCGTGTTATCACAATGCCATGTAACTGGTCTAGCATATGTAAATTGATGAAAGCATTTGCAACCGAATAACAAGCCTAACATCTCCTTTACAATTTGCGCAAACAGTATTTCGCTTTTTGACAAACTCTTAGAATCGCGTTTAGTCATTTTATATTGTTGAATAAAGTTGTAGAAACATCACATTTGTGTTAGTTAATAATCAACAGATAACGGCTTAACTGTACATTAGTATAACATCATCAATACAACAGTGTCCCGTTCTGAGGTTTGAGTAAATGACGATGTATGTCAACTTTTTAAAAACATTTTGACCAATCTGGACAAATTCAAACAACAACAACACGGGGTCCTGTCTGTGAACGACATCCATCGTCGTAAAGCGGTGTCCACCAGAATAGCAAGCCACAAGGCTAAGGGCATTAACTACCATACAAAGAGTCTAATAAGGATGTTCACTCTTCGCAAATTCGTAGCTATTAGCCTCCTTTATATACAAGGAGATGAGTGTGCGACCATTGGGTATTTCGAAATTGGCCCGATCTCTCGACGATTTCTCAAAGCTCCCAAACAGTCGGTTCTGCTTGGGAGATCCTTGTGCGCTCGTTGTGCTATCACAATGCAACTTTTGGCTATTTTTTCATGATGGCAATCTAAAGAGACCTTGTCGCTCCATTTAGAGCTTATTAAGAGCTCACTGAAAAATACATGAGATATCATTCTTAGCCTTCTGCTGTAACTAATGGGAGTTTGCTGAGCGCTTGTTTTAAGACAAAGATAGATCTATGGAGATCACTGAGAGATCGAAGCGACGAAGAGAAATCACGGAGAGACTTGAATTGTCGCTTAGAGATCATTGAGGCAAATAGCTTCCTCTTGCTGATGTACATGTATATGTCTATATGTTCCTGTCATAACAATACTATGGTGGGTTTTCTTGGACCCTCGCACTTGATAATAACGACGTGTTATAATGAAGCATTATACCTGCGTCATCAACCGCTTTGGGTAACGTTAAAAACCCGGAACCAGCAATAACGCCAACAATGAAAACGCACGTGGTCAGTATATTCAGTCCGCCATGTCTTTCTGAAGTTTGGACGAGCTAAAAATAAAAGTCAGACAAAACTCATATATTTCTCAGGAAGAGATTTTTGGAATATAACTGTTTAGTTTTGATTGAGTGGGGTTTAACGCCGTTTCCAAACAATTTCTCAGTCATATCATGACGACCAGTCCACTTAAACATTTGTTAGATTGCATTGGAAAGAAAATTTCACACAATTCGAAATACTAGATGATTTTAATATCATTTGTTTCCACTTTGCCAATACCTTATAGGAGGCGGTATTTGATTGTTTGATTGATGATTAAAGAATAACTCCAATCACATAGCCGTTGCACATCTAAAAAAGATGTTTATTTCTGAAACAAATCTGTGATTGCTCAATTAGTTATACTTAAGCCTAGGTCCCACCGAAGCCAGACCTGGGAGCACCCGGGATAGACACGGAACACCCCGGAGGTGATCCTTGGTGAAATTGAGTCGACGGTCCCTCAACGGTCGCAAAACATCGTCACACCTGGGACTAGTCCGGACCTAACACGGCAACACAACGGATGAGCAAGGAGCAGACACGGTGCCACACGTATTACCCTGGTACCAGCACGGACCGTCCGGGAATGACCCAGACCCAACACGGTGTTAACACGGATGACACCGTACCATCCTGAACAATCCCGGATCAGCTACGGACTGTCCCGGACCCCACAATGACAATTGCGTTTTTCGCTCTGCTGTTGCGTTAGTTGCAGTCGCTTCTCCCTTGTGAGGTTCATCTCGGCTATATAGTACAAGGTGTGACAGATGTGGAGTCAAACACAAAACGAAATAAATCTGAAAATGGATCCCTTTATGGTTTCAAACTCAAGTCCGTGAAGATCCGCCTTCATCCTGGGTGGTTTGTGTCTACTCCGGGACTAATCCGTAACGTCACCTTGTTAATCCGTAGTCCTACCTCGTTCATCCGGGACAGTCCGTGCTTATTCGAGTGGCTACCGTGTCGCTACCGTGTTCATTCGTACTTGTTCCGGCATGTGTCGTGTATTGTCCAGGAAGCTCCAACACGACATGCCGGATTGCCCCGGATCACCCATGATAAACACGTTGCAAACACGGACCTTCCCGGAGCTAACGCGGTCGCTACACGGACCGTCCCGGAGTATCCCGGATTGAAAAATCTTCCCGGACCATAACGGACCATGACGTCCCGGATAAGCCCGGACCCAACACGGATCTGACCCCGGATCAGCCAAATTTCAGTCCGAGATGCTCCGGGAGAGTCCGGGAGTTCGGTGGGACTGGGGCTTAACAAAGCCCAGCAATGTTTATCGATATTTCTCAATAGTTTCGGACTTACTTTAAGTAAGTCAGATTGTTTATTTTCTTTATCACATGATGTATTCACCCACCATTTTACACCCTTACTCGCTATTAAATGAATTCAGAGTATTCTTTTGCCGAATAAATCATTTAGCATAGCAAGCTAGGGTCACACTTTTCTGTTCAACTTCTTTAAAGAGACGAATACATTAGATTGTTAATTTTTTCAGCAATTTACTTTCTTTTCTCGCCTATTTCTAAAGTTATTGAACCATGTAAAGACCATTATAATAAATATCACTCAACCGAATATGATATACAAATTGTCGTCTGCTTGGAAAACCCCATACAGTCAAACCTGTTCTAAAGACAACCTTAGAATAGCAATTCCCTGTCTATAGCAACCACACTTTTAATTTCCCAATAACTGATATTCTGCAATTAAAAACCGCCTGTGAACAAAGACCATAATACTGCCCTTCTATGGGTTGTCTTTATTCCACTGTCAGAACATAATACTGCCCTTCCATGGGTTATCTTTATTCCACTGTCAGACCATAATACTGCCCTTCCATGGGTGGTCTTTATTCCACTGTCAGACCATAATGCTGCCCTTCCATGGGTGGTCTTTATTCCACTGTCAGACCATAATCCTGCCCTTCCATGGGTGGTCTTTATTCCACTGTCAGACCATAATGCTGCCCTTCCTTGTGTGGTCTTTATTCCACTGTCAGACCATAATACTGCCATTCCATGGGTGGTCTTTATTCCATTGTCAGAACATAATGCTGCCGTTCCTTGGGTGGTCTTTATTCCACTGTCAGACCATAATGCTGCCGTTCCTTGGGTGGTCTTTATTCCACTGTCAGACCATAATGCTGCCATTCCTTGTGTGGTCTTTATTCGACTGTCAGACCATAATGCTGCCATTCCTTGGGTGGTCTTTATTCCACTGTCAAACCATAATGCTGCCCTTCCTTGGGTGGTCTTTATTCCACTATCAGACCATAATGCTGCCATTCCTTGTGTGGTCTTTATTCCACTGTCAGACCATAATGCTGCCCTTCCATGGATGATCTTTATTCCACTGTCAGACCATAATGCTGCCCTTCCATGGATGGTCTTTATTCCACTGTCAGACCATAATGCTGCCCTTCCATTGGTGGTCTTTATTTCACTGTCAGTATACACAGGTTCCACTTAGTCCTATAATATATGACCTCTCACAAACTCGAGGTCATATCCCTAAAGGCCATCTTCCTATGGAAAAAAACACCAGTTGAACACAGCCGTTTTCTGCAAACTATTTCACAGCTATCGAAAGAATTACATGAGTAATCCTTTTCCTTTCCCAGCCGTTTAACGCCGAGAAAAAATATATTTAAAGGAATAAGGTTCAACTGTAATTGATAGAAACTAGTTGGATCAGGAGAGAGGGAGCCTTGTTACATTCTCACAATATGTTTTAATGTCGTCTGCTGCATAATTTGCAAAACATCTTCTGTGACAGGGAAAGGGTTTAAAACAAACATACTTGTAGAAAAGATGTACAACCTCAATATTTTAAATTAGCCTAACCTTCAAACGAACATTGAATACACATAAATGCTTTACTTCTGATGATGATATTAGTGATTATGTAAATTTAAGAAATTAAATTTAAATTATCAGAAAATCTTACCGTTTTAGCATCCCCGTTGATCAACGATACTGACTCCGCCATTTTGTCATACTGTACTTCATGCATGGTTGCTGGTTATGATATGCACGACAGACCGAAACAAGTTTGGAATTCCCCTAAAGTTTACCCGGTTGTGTAACTACTCATGCACAGCTCTATAAGTAAAGGGTAAAAGAGAATCATTAAACGAAGAAAGGTGTAACATATATAACAAGTCTCATGATCGAACGGACGTGTGAACATTCTGTAGCAATCTATATTTGAAAAGTGTTGGAAAATAAAAAGGAATAGAAAAAGAAATTGTTTTGGCTCATTTATAAAGAGCAATTTATCATTGTTCTAACATGATGGCTGGTCTCAATCAGTCTTGTATTGCCTGCCCCTTCATTATTTAAACCAAGTATAGTATCAGTTGCACGACGAGTTGAACAGTGTTGATGCTCTCGCAAGATTTTGAGGGTATACGAGGGACGTTCGGAATGTTTTGAGACTAGCTTTTTTTCCCAATGATAATTCGGACAGTGAATAAACAATAAACACATGTATCTTTAAGTTATAATTTACTGAATGGTACAATTTTCATACAAATAACGCAATATATACATTAACAACAATACTTAGAAAACGATAACTGCAAGGTTCCCGACGCAGTAACGTCGTTCGCCCGTAACGTCTAAATTTTTAAAACATATTTTATTGCCAATACTTTGCCAATGTACACATTTCAAACATACAGTAGTACAAAAGTAACAGAATATATAGGCCAAAGGATCTAGACACAAGTTATCTCCACTTAGACAAGGCCACTCTCTTTTATAATATTTTACATACATGTAATTTAATTTCAGTTTTGTAACTATTGTTGTACATTGAAGACATGATATATGCTTTGACTGAATATAAAAATAAAATAAAAGAAATATCAACCGTGAAAATATAAGAAAGTAAATAAAGTAAAGACGAAATGTTTTTTCCGAAATGGTTGATTGTTGTGTTTGTGAAAAAATAAGAATAAATAATGTATCTTTGAAAAAGGTTCCAAGAGAAAGAAAAAACAAAATGTGTTGTCAGCTGGTACTCGAACACTAAAGAAGGTCCAACAGCAGACAGAATAATTTATATAAACATTTAACCGCAATATGAATCGATATAAATCACTCACTTAAACCGTTTTGTCTCTCTAATAAATGTATGGACTGTTAGGAAAATAATAAGGTTATCCTCATAGTCGAGATTAACCATATAAAAGAAGATTAACGTTAAGCGGGTGATATTCGTGGAGATATTCGCCAGACCATCTTATTTCTGTGCCGTGTATTTGCACCAGGAAGAACTTTATACAAGTGGTAACCAATGCGCTCATATACTGTTAGATAACATGTTAGGAATACCTATAACTACTGATATATTTCTTCATTACGGGGCTTGACTCCTAGGCTCAAGTACTGCTTGTCAGTCCGGGACAAGGGACTGATAGGCATAACGCTGTGTTGTTTATATGTTATTAAAAGTCTTTATTGAAACCAGCAGCTCTGTATTGACTTAGTGAATTATTATACTACACATTTTGCCTTTATATAAATGTTAAACCATGTACAAATATGTATGTTTGTGAATACTATATGTTATTTTGGTAATATAATATGTTTAATCTAAAAACTATATTCGTGGAGTGTTCGAAACAGTTTTAACCTCTTTACATGAACATTATTACACTTGAAAAAGTAGTGTTCAATGTTCTCAATGTGGATTCCACAAGTACATCAGTTTATTGTCTGATAAATTGTTAACGTACACATATGAATTAAGATTACTACAATTGTTTCGAAGTCTTGCGTGAATAACAGATCATTTGCGTTCACCTATAAAGTAATATTGAGACTAGGAAGAATTGTAGAATTTTACACTTAAACAAGGAAAGAGATTGAAGACTTATTATTTCACCAGGTAAGTCGTTCCATATATATACTGCAGGTGGTATGCGAATAGTTCAGTCCGTCTTGCAACTATATCAATGTCAAGCACATTTCGTAAAGGGTAGTTTGTTCTGTCACCTACATGCGATGCGAAAATTTGGTGCAAATAATCTGGGTAAGCCCGTTTACAATCTTATATGTTAGAACAAGCTTTTGATATATACGCCTATCATTTAAATGTAACCATCCTATTGTATATATTGATAATTAATGTTGAGCGTGTTAATCCAGTAACTATTCGCGCGGCCTCATTGTGAATCATTTCTAGTGATTCCCTTTCAGCATCAGTACAATTTTCTCAAACGACTGAGGCGTATTCAATGATTGGCCGTAGGAAGGATATGTATAACTGATTTAAAGAACCGCGTCGAATTTTAAACTGTATGGCTCTCATTCTACCCAAAACTTTAGAGGCAGAAGTAAATATTTCATTTATATGCTCTCGCCATTTACCATTACAACTGAAAGTTAAGCCACCGTGTTTATGGTTTTCGACGAATTGAATAGAAACGTTATATAAATTTAGGTTTGGTTTAGGAACAGATTTATTGGAGAATACCGTAGCTTCGGCTTTATTTGCACTGAATGTCACTAACCATTGTTTAGCCCAACTAGGCATTACTAGAAGATCGTTATTCAATATACCTTCAATGTCTCCCACCTATCTTGCAGAGCAAGCTTATGAGGTATCATCAGCATATAATCTTGATATTCTAACAAGGTTTCCAGATATGTCGTTGTCGATGCATTAGGTAATCAGTTGGACCACAAATTCGAAGTTGATGAAGTTTGAAGAGAAGGCCTCTGTGCCAAACTCTATCAAATGCCTTAGAAATAGCACAACACACCTTACAAAGGTTTTGTTTGGAATCAATTGATGTAACTATGTAATGGTATACATGTATTTGTAATAATTGATGAATTATTGAATGACCATTTAATAACCCTGACTGCTTTTCAAAAAATGGACGATTAATATTAAGGTAGTTGTATATATGCTTGTGAACGCACCTCTCCATTAGTTTACCAATGACAATTGCTTGTTTCCACTTATTTGGGAAAATGTCATGTTCTAGCGACTTATTAAACAGTTTGCATAATGGTTTTTATATACTATGATTTATTACCTTAAGTAGTTTATAGCTAATTTGGTCATTTCCGATATCTAATGTACCAATTATTCCTTCAATATCTTCAACAGTAATATTAATAATCAATAAGCGACGTTCAGTTGTATAATCTAGCGGAGGTTGAGAGGCAATGGAATCATCTATAGTTGATAATGAACTAAATAATTCGTTTAAACACTCATCCCTGTCTTTATCTGTATAATAAAAACATTCTAAGTCATGTTCAGTCGTTTTCAAAATTGGAAAATAATTAGGTTTATTCTTGTCATTTATCAAACTTCGTAGATGTTTCCAATATCTTTTTGGGTTGTCTAAACACCCATGTGTTAAAGACTCTTCCAGGCTTCCGAAATATCTTTGCTTTGCATTCTTTTTCATATTGTTAACTTTATTTCATTTCTTATTTTGTTTGTATTTAATCCAGTATGCATGTCGTTTGTGTTCAGTCACGATTGATTTTTGTCTGTCACGTTTTCTACTAGTTCGTCTTATTTTAGAGCCGTACAAGGGTCTGTGATTTGGCCTAATAGTTATCTCTTTTGAGGGAATACATTCAGACATAAAACGTAGTATATAATTAGTTAAGCGATCACAACTTTCATTTATACTGAGTTTATCAATACAATTCCTGTTCTCGCTTTGAATTAAGATGTTCAGTTCTTCAAAGTCTGCTCGTTTGTAGTTCCAAACTGTCCTTTTCGTACATGGAACAGGAATGTTACTGAAATCAATAAGAACTAAAGTTGCTTTATAATCACAAATGTAATTTGGTACATCCATAGATAGTGTCAGAATTTGTGATTACAAACGAGTTCGAAACTAGTATTGGGTCAAGTAATGACACTACACAGAGTTTCCTGAGATACAAATGGGTTGTGTAATTACATTGTTAAGATTGTTGATTGGAATAACATGGTTTAAATGACGTTCATTTGGATTAAGTAGATCTTGGTTAAGGTCACCAACAATTATTATATTTGAACAGGAATAATGTTGTTTTAACGCAGTTCCTAATTTAACTCCTTCTCAACGTATCGCCCGATGCATTGTAAACAGTAATACACCTTTCTGTCAAAATTATCTGAGCAGTCGCTCCACCAATACTGCACACATTTGCAATATCCTTCACAGTCATTCGCCGATCTGTATTAAGCGCGATTTATACATAATCGCAACCTTTTCATCAACCACAGACGGACGACCATATATGTGTTTGTTCTTTGTACATGTTCTACTGTAACGGAAACATTTATGCCATCTGTCCGCAAGTGCTCTGCTCAAGATTCTCCGGTATAAGCCCTCCCCAACAGCTCCTTTGTCTCCGGTGGCGTTTTTCGAGGTTGACACATTTTTTAATGAAAACCTGCTGTTCCTCTTTTGTTTGCGTTGATATTATACGCTTAGTAAGTATGCTTCTCTAGGTGCGTGTATTTAAATGATTACTTCCGGAATACTTTCAGGAGATGTCGTTATGAATCAAGTATGACATCAGGTATAACGTTTCGCTTGTTTTTATTGTTTGTGTGTTCAATATAGTGCAAAGTAAACAAGAAATTTAGGGTTGCGCCGGGTCTTTTACAAATATAAAAATATAGCTGACATCACAATATTATAATCTGAACATAAGCTTTTGAAATAAAATATTCTCATATATGCTTAAGTTTCATAACGATTTGTAAAAGGAAGATTGTTAAATGGACGTTGTCTCAAAACTTTCCGAATGTCCCTCGTACAGTACGATTTTCTATTGATTTTTTTTTACTTTCGTATTCATACACTGTTAAAAGGAAAATAGTATCACCACTCAGTACAGCTTTGTAGATAACATGTAGATGGGTAATAAGGCTATATCCTTTCCCACAAACAACACACCTGCAGCAGGTGACTTTTAGGCACAATTATGTATATTCACTATAGATGTTGCAAATGAAGAAATTGCTTATTATGAGCAACTTCTCCTTTTCCACAATGCTATCACAATGCTATCATAATGCTATCACAATGCTACTGTCATATAAGCGTCAGGAACTAGATGCATAAATACAAAGTAAACATAAACATGACAAACTACATAAATGAATAACAGGGGCGTAAATCCCTTTAGGCACTGTAGGCACGTGCCTACACATTTTTTCTCAAAATGCCCCAAAATGCATCTGCGTTATGTATCGACCAGATCAGCCTGCGAAGACTGATCCGGCCGACACATTCCGTCTTAGGGAGATAGACGAATAGAGAAGTGATTCCTGAAACAGAATATCCACAAGAAGCGAAAAATGTATATCCGGGTACGCCTATGTGATATGCTTAGGCTGATCTGGGTCGATACTTTACGCAAAGTCCACACTGTTCATTTTCTCCCGAGACGGCATACACATTGATTATTGCCAAGCTACGCCCCCGAATAAAGATACTAGTTACACAAATATAATAAACTTGATTCACGAAGTTAATATTCTAGATACACGAATGCTATTAACTAGATGATCCAGGAATCCATACACTATATGTTTCACGAATATAATAAACTAGAATATCAATCTATGGCTAATGGGTTCGAACCCCGGTGCGGAAATTTATTCTTTCCGACCGGCATAATTCATATTCTATCAATTGGCTTAATACAAATAGTCTATGAGGGAAAGTAGCCAGTTGCCAGGGAAGTACGTTGTGTGGATTACCCGTGCCAGTTAGCCTGAAAACTCACGGCTCACGTAAGGTTTAACTGGGGGGTTGGGGGGGGGGGGGGGGGGGGGTGGCTTTTGTAAAAAGGCCTTAAA
>JAUELF010069225.1:0-16368 GCA_031471495.1 Clinocardium nuttallii | reverse complement strand
AAACGACTCGAACCCAAAACCTTTGCAACAAGACTGGTACCTGTGCTTTCATCACCTAGCCGATCAAACGACTCGAAGCCAAAACATTTGCAGCAAGACTGGTATAACTACGAGAACAAGTATTAATTAGATATCGAGGAAGTCGATACCGAGGTTTATATTTAACGTTGTAAATCATTACCCTATCCCACATACAATCGCGTTTAGGCGAATCGTCAGCAGCCGACTATTGAAAATATTGCAACATAGGAGAAATTTAATCATTACGATAAATTCCTTCTTTGATCATAATGTTTCCGACCATATTCAATTATAATAATGAATGAGGTTATTTGGCCACATATTGCGTCTTGTATGTTAAGCAACTGTTAACTTAGACAGCTCTAGCACATTCTATTGGATTTGGGTGGTTTCAACCAGTATAAACTGAAGTCATGTCACGTCTAGAGCAAAAATTATCTCAGAAAAAGCCGGACGGATATCAATCGAACTACAACGGAAATACTTAAAGCACTTCCAAATAAATTAAAAAATAACTGGGCCGTCCCACGAGAAAACCAACATAATGGCGCAGACTAATCCGGGCCAACACATTCCGTTTCAGGGGCATAGAGGTATAGAGTAATGCCTCCTAAAACAGAAAATCCACATGAGACGAAAAACGTCTTTCCGGATTAGCCTGCGCGGCATACTCACACATAATAAAAATTTCTCACTGCGTCATAATATTTTTAAAAGTCGTCTGCTGCAAATACTTTAAGTGTTGTCCATATAATTAACGCTTCCAACATTAAATAAATCTGCAGTAGACGACTTTGAAAATATCTTAGCAAAGATGTGAAAATCAATAAATGAAAGTTTAATTATTGAATATACATTTGTAGTTTTAAAACATTTTGGTAAAAGGAGAAAAAGTTTCTTTCTTAACAACTTCTCCTATTTTAACGATGCTCTCAAAAGTCGTCTGCTACAACTGCTACTACGTCGTTTGATTCGTGGAAGTTGATTACGCCCAGTGAAAATATTGTTGTCTTTTCATACTAAAATAGTATATATAACAATTGTTATCGATATTTAACGAAACATTCAGTACTCTAATGGCAACTGAAATATGAGCCGCCCCGCAAGAAAACCAACATTGTGGACTCTGCGTAAAGTGTCGACTCTGATCAGATTGAGCATGCCGAGAAGGCTTACCCGGATGGAAAAAAATCGCCTCCTGTGGATTTTCTGTTTCAGGAACCATTACTCTATACCTCTATCTCCCTGAGACGAAATGTGTCGGCCCGGATCTGTCTGCGCGGACAGCGCAGGCTGATCTGGTCGATACATTACGCAGATGCCATTGTGTTGGTTTACCCCCGGGACGACTCCTATTATATATATATATATAACATGTATTATCGCTATGTACCAAAATGTCGATATGTAAAGTGGTAACTAACACAGTGTTGTACATTTTAACGATATTTATAGAAATGTCCAGACATCACGTGACAATTAAAATATCATTTCATAGTTTATAGAATTTTACCGAGATGCACAGACATGAAGTGATTAATTACAATATCATTTTATAGTTTATAAAATTTAAACCGAAATCAGAGATATGAAAATACTTGTCTCTGTCAAAATGTACAGACATCACGTGGCAACTAAAATTGTTATTTCTTGTTTTATCAATAATAACCGAAATGTGCTGAGTACAATATATAATATTATGGTGTGTGTGTGTGTGCGTGTGCGTTTGTTTGGCCGATGTTGTGAGGACTGAACATTGGATACACATCAACTGTCAGAGGACTTTTTACATTTTGAGGACTTACACACGGTCCTCAGAAAGCTTTCTTTATAGAAAACATCAGTATGGGGGACTACGTTCTATAAACATTAAGAAACATCGATGTCCTCATAATGATTGTGCGTTGTGATTTGTGTATTTCGGTCATACACAATTCACTCCGTGTGTGTATGTTTGTCCAATCCAATCAAAATTCGTCATATAGGTTCCCATTACAGTCAGAACAGCGATTACATGTGTATAGTTGTCCAATCAAAAGTCCCCACCAACACACCTAGTGAGTGTTTTATACGTCCTTCTAAATATGCTATACATAGACAAATTAGGCACTGTCCTCGCTCAGATGGTATACTGTGAAAGTCCTCTGACTGAAGGGCAGTATAGACTAAATTTCATTAAGGAGTTTCAAAAAAGCGGTTGGGGTGACATGGTTTTATATGTGAGGCCCATAACAAGGCCGCCAGAGGAGCAATGCGTGAAATTTCGTGCGATTTGAATTTACACTAAAAGTTAACTAACACTGTTGTTAGACCTTTTGCTAATGGGCCCCGGGTCTATTTGTTTTACTATAGTGATCTAAGCCGAACCGATGGTATGGTCGGACAGAGAATAATTCCTTCTACCATCAATTGCAAAAACCTCTAGGATCGGGCTACTTTTAAACGTTTACGAGGCGGAACAAAAGTGGATTATGCACGTGTCCGATCAATTTAGGTATAACACTGGTGTACTTTCTCCTAAACTAATGTTTAGTTTATATATATAATTTATTTGAATCTCGTCAGGGCCATGCATATGATACTGGCAGGTTATACCCTTTTTTCAACGATGTGTTATGCTAATTTCCAAACTACTTCAGGTAAGCGTGTTCCTTCTAAAGGGTGTTTCTAGTCACTTTCCACAATGTTTCCGTCATATCACTGTGTCAGAACAGGACAGGACATGACAGGACAGGACAGGACAGGACAGAACAGAATTGAAGATATTAAAAGTATACATGTGCATACGACTGACAATTGCTTTCATGCTTTCATGCAAGACCTGTGTACAGAACAGAACAGAGCAGAACAGAACCTTTATTCATATTAAAATGTAATATACACACACTTAGAGCATACACAAACTATATACCAATGTTGACAATGATGTTAGTTAAAAAGCAGTCAGTCAGTATTTGCGGGACATAGCGTGGAACAGAAGAGAACCTTTTATCATATAGTATGTCCTTCAATAGATTGACAATAAACATGTGCATCCACATAAACGCATAAACCTAACATTATGCCGAACCCCCGGCCCCCTTGTGACAACGCATAGAACAGAGCAGCATAGAACCTATTTATTCATATATGATTGTTCTTCAACATATTGACAATACACATGCACATATATATATATACATAGACACATGAACACTTGGAACAAAGAAAAAAATTGAAAAATCGCGTTTTTTTGCCGAACCCATATCAACGCCACCAGTAAAGGCGATAGTTTACTCGACGTGCCTACTCACTGTACGGATCGCACAAGTATGCGGGCTGGGAGACGTCTAGAACAAAAGTTACACTGCACATGGAACAAAGAAGGAAATTGGAACAATTGCGTTTTTTCCCGAAACCATATCAACGCTACCCGTTAAGGCGAAAGGTTACGCGTCCATGCCTCCGCACTCTGCAGATCGCAAAAGATTGAGGTCTGGGAGACGTCTAGAACACATGGAACGAAGAAGGAAATTTGAAAATCGCGTTTTTTCCCGAAACCATATCATCGCCACTCGTAAAGGCGATAGTGTACGCGTCATGCCTACTTACTGTACGGATCGCACAAGTCTGCGGGATGGGAGACGTCTAGAATGAATGTATATTGTTTTATGGCGCATCGACAGCTAAGAGCGCATTTTTTTTTAATTATCTCTACGGATTGCACACGTTTCGGGGCTGGAAGTCGTCTAGAACAAAAGTTACGCTGCATATGGAACGAAGAAGGAAATTGGAAAATCTCGTTGTTTGCCGGAACCATATCAACGCCACACGTAAAGGCGATGTTGTACGCGTCATGCATACGGACACTACGGATCGCACAAGTTTCCGGGCTATGAGTCATCTAGAACAAAAGTTACACTGCACATGGAACAAAGAAGGAATTTGGAAAATCGCGTTCTTTGCCGAAACCATGTCAACGCCACCCGTAATGGCGATAGTTTACGCCTCGTGCCTACGCACTGTACAGATCGCGCATGTTTGCGGGCTGGGAGTCTTCTAGAAAAGAAGTTACACTTTGGTCCGTTTACTGTGTGATCCCTACCGAGTTTGCTGTGTGTCCCTACCGATGTTGCTGTGTGTTCTACACTGAGGCTGCTGTGTGTCCCTACCGATGTTGCTGTGTGTTCTACACTGAGTTTGCTGTGTGTCCCTACCGATGTTGCTGTGTGTTCTACACTGAGGCTGATGTGTGACACACACGGAGGTTGTTACCTTGGTTTGTTTATCTTGTAATTGTTTCCCATAAATATACTACCCCAATGTGCTTATTATGATAAATGACATTCAAGACAAATTATTTATGCCATTACATTGTTGCATCTATTTGAAACATGTCGAAAAGGCATATACCTAGGTGTGTTTGTATGGAACTATCTACGTCAGTGGGTTTGTTATACCAGTATGTGTGTGTGTGTGTAAGTGTATGTGTGTGTATGTGGGCATGTATGGTTTTGGGTGTAGATGTGTGTGTATATGTGTACGTATATGTATTTATGTGTACACATATGTATACATGGGTGCATATATGTATATTTATGCGTTAATGTGTATGTATGTATGTAAATGGAACATATTTCCATTCAATTTAATCGACTAATTGGTTTTATTTTATTTATTTGTATTTGCTTGAAGTTTTATATTATAATGACAGGAAACTTTGTAAGTTTAAATCTAATAAAATATGCTTCTTTGTCTTCCTCCTAATGAAATATGATTGTATTCATTATAAAAGAATTGTCAGATCTAGGCTTCCTTGTATACAAACGAGGCATATTTCTTGTATATTGTTTTGGTCACATAAATATTACGTACACCGGTTAATTAATAAACCGAAACTACACACCACTTCTAATTGTTAATCTTTATTTCTCATTTTCATAGGTGATATAAACTATTTATTCATTAAGCGTAACATATTTTATCATTGATACTCAACTAGCTGTTGGTTATTGCTTTCTTGTTGCGCCTTTAAAATCGTATGAAAGTCTGCACTAAACGTTGATGTTTACGCGAATTATTCGGTGGTTGTCTTTTAAACAACTCGTTCCCTTCAAATATCAAATGTCAAATGAAGATGTTAACATACGCGCACTCGGTACTTATAAAAGACAAGAAAAGTAAATGAACGATGGCCAGAGTATCACGAGAGACATGACTTTTTGATGAATAAGTGATCACATTTTTATTTCTTGCGAGTACCCGAGTACTCGATCGGAAGAGTATACGAGTACCCAAGACCAATATCGATACTTGTTCCCATCCCCAGTTTATGGTGATTTCTGTTATATATATGCAAACATGCAAACAGTTAAGCTTCATGCGCGCTTTTACAAAATTAACACTAATTCAATAATGATTTTACATGTTCAAACGCTGAATGGAACTTCTATTTATGAGACGTTTATGGTGATTTCTGTCATATATATATGCAAACAGTGAAGCTTCATGTACGCTTGTTCAAGCTTTCATGAACAGTCTATTTCTCATGTAGGTAGGTATTCAAAGATGTATTTACTGTCAACCTAACTATGCACGTAGGATAAGTAAAACATATTATGTATATGATGCCCAAAAGAGAGATGACACAACTCGTGGATACATCAGACGTGGATACTATCAATATACGCAAAGGTAATGGCTTGCGGACCGTTGGGTTGGGAGCCGTTGTCGCTACCGATTGAGCTATCTTGGATCTAAACCGTTTAAAGGAACATATGGGTCAAACAAATTATGAAGATCAATCGCCAATTGCACATATAATTCAATAACAGTTGCTCTGACTTAACTTAAAATTGTATTAACAATAAATCTGTAATAAAATCCAGTATTGTACAACAAGTCCATTTCATTATTAATTCGTCTGATGTTTAGTTGTTATTATAAAACTCGTAAGAAATGTCGGGTTATACAACCACCATAAATATGCTACTCACGTCTTTGTTGTATAATTGTGACCGCTTCAGACAGGTTTGTCTCTTTGTGTAGCATGTGTTGGCAGGTATACAGGCATGACAGTTTTATTAGTTTTTTTAGGTTTTCGCTATTTTTTACAGTTTTATTGTCCTAAACCACACTATGGCATATTTGCAAATTGTAATGGTATGATGGCCTCATGTATAAACGGGCTCGCCTGCTAGCATTGACATATGGATTCCTTTATCGCCTTACCGGACTTGCTAATTGTTATACCTGTCAAGGTAGCCTAGCGTAAAAGTCATTAATCTTTCAAAATGACAATGACTTGTTAATATTGTCATTCTATCTTTGACCATCATTCCGTTGTACATGCTTGTCTAATTTAGTATTAAATAATGTATGTATCTTATACAATTTTCAAGATAATAGATTTGTGTCTGTCTTCTGTTCACAAACTGCCCGATGCTGATTAAAATGAGTTAACTTCTACCCAGGTGTCTGGCTTACTGTTTTCCATAATAGTTAGAGGAAAGTGTTTAATATGCTACGTATGCCTATCATGTATAACAAATGCATCAACACGATACAAAATATTTTAGAAATAAAAGTGTCAACTATTTGTCATTTTGAAAGCACTCTTTGAAACGATTGTTAAATATTTATGTAAATATCCATTAGTATGAGAAAAGCAAATATGCGTAGTCACACGGTCAATCAATCTAAGAATTAATAGATTTTCGATGAATTATTTAAATCGGAGTTTTGAGATCAAACTAGAGAAAATGTGTTCAAATAGTATATTCATCTTAATATATTAAGTTATAAATGTACAGATAAAGCAATGTGAACACAGGTAAATGATATGTACGAAAACATATATAATATATGTAGATATGTAGATCATAGTTCAATAATGAAACACATCTGGCACATTAAGATGGCCTAACCGTATCCCTCATACTTCAAATACTTTGTGCAATAATAATTTCCTGGGAAAAAAGACATTGCTATTTACTGTTACAAAATAAGATAAGAGTTCACCAGAGCGCCCAGGTGGACGTATAAAGTGTGACATAACACGAATATGATGTCCATGGATGTACGGATGTATTAATTATTTAATTAACCTATACCTGAAGTATAAGTATTCAAACACTCCTTAAATAAATGATTAATTGATTTAGGTTTAACGCCGTTTTTAACATTTCCTCAGTCATATCACGGCGTCCAGTTCACCTTCTCCACACAACAATCTTCCTAAGCAACTGTCTGCTTTTGCACATACATGTACACTTAGCCCATTGGTGGAAGACGAATGGATGCATGTCGCATTGAGGTTTGTCAAACTTCTTCAATAAAAGATGTATTGTTAATGGCAGTTGATTACATAGTGGTAAGAGGAGATACTACTCCTTTTGAACATTCTCGCATTTCGTCACAATGTTTTCAAAATGCGTTTCCTACAGATGCGTCATAATTCGCCTGCAAATAGGAAAGATTTAACTAAGTGTGTGCTTTGTGTTTATGCTTCATTCCGTACGAATTTACATCCTGGATAATACTTACAAGAAAAATCGATACCGATCTTATTGATTTGGATTTAGACCTACCAATATGTGTGTTATCTTCATACGTTTAACCTATTTCTCGTGTACTGGACCGTAGTTGTGCCTGTGTTTATTTTAATTTAATACGTTTATATTAAATCAAAGAAAGTGACACTAACTATTTGTCAATTGATGTCTGTACTTGAATAGAAATGTTTATTTGTTTTGATAAAAACTGTTTTGAATGTAGTCTTTTTACTTTGTGGTAATATGTAGCATATTACATTATGGATAAATGAACATTTTAAATATACGAAGAGATCTATTGCTGTCGTATACACTATAATTTATATGCTAATCGGTATGTTTAAGATGCGTTTAGCGATGTGAGGTCTTAATGTCTCTACGTGCAGTAATCGTACAGCCTAACTCAAATCGAAATATGTAAACTATTTATGGTAACAATTAATAGTTCATTTAAAACAAATTAAATAAGAACATAATGATAACTGTCAGGTTGGTTTTTAAAGAGCATAGTTTATTTCTGCATTACTTTTTTTTTATAAAAAAAAGGGTGAAATCCGATTACACATACAAATGTAACACTTAGACGCCGGAAGATGATCTTGAATAGTGTTTTTGTTAAATAGATGACGTGTTACACCTGAATACAATGGGAGGTAAGCACCTTTATGTTTTATGTCGAGTTATCAGCCCTTTTACGACAAAGTGAAACATAATGTATTACAGTGTTCTTTTCCACTAGTTGTTGAAATTGCCGATCTCTTCATGTTGTACGGTTAGCCATGAGCAAACCGATTATCCCCTAACCCCGAGAAATATATTGTTACCATTTTTAAAATGAAAAATACCGAGCGATTGAAATGTATCGATCTTTAACCGAATTAAAATACATCTAACGTCAAAACATAAGTGGACTGGACTGGCTATAAATCGCCATGTCTATTTTGGTCAATAGCCGAGTTGAACATGAATTGGTAAAGTTCGATTTTTAAAATAAATTTGAATAAGACTGTGCACGGTATCTGATACTCGTCTTTTTAAGTATCGTATTACAGTGCATAATTATGTCGTCCATTGACAGAGGATAATTATCATATTCGATTTAACAATTTTTCACATTAAACAAATCTGCATCAGACAACTCATTTCACTTTCTACAAATGAAAATTTATTTAGTGTTAAGAGTTGTCAAACGGAAAGCGTTCCGAATACACATTGTTTAGTTCTACCAGAACCGTTACCAACTTCTTCCACTGCATTGGCGTCAGAATGTGTCTGCGAATATAGGAGTGGGTTAACCCTTTCCCACATATAAACGCTTTCTGACGCATCTCAAGCAGACGACATTTGACAATTTCTACTTTTACCACAATGTTTTCGACTCTTTTTTAGGATTTAAACCTACGTTTACAAAGAACTTCTGTGAGTTTGCCGGGATATTATCAGTCGTCTGCTGCAGATCTGTTGTATATGGGAAAGTGTAAACAATCAATTATCACAATCATTTTGATTTGATTTGTATGTTTGTGTTTATCGCCACTTTCAACAATGTTTCAGTTATATCACGGGGTTTACTGGGTAAGATACAAGTACCCAATAATGCAACCATGGTTATAAAGGCTTTTGATATCAGAGTTGTAGGGTTACGACTGACTCATTGGTGTCAGGAATAATGGACCAGTAGTTTGGAAGGGTTTAATAGGGACACATGTGTGATTTAAATGTATATAGTATGCTATTTTGTAAATGCACAGGTCTTTAATTATGTTAATTGTCAAATTGTTTTTAAAGATTGTGGGCATAAATATCAATACTTTACATATCTTAATTCTTACACACTTTTTGGAACATTCTGATCATAGGTGATAAAGTAAATAAATCTTTCGTCGCCGTATTTCTAAATCGTACTCTTCCATATTATCAATTGATCTATTTCCCTTTTACATTACTTCAATATTTCGAGGAATAGTGTAAGTTATTAAAAGCGAGGAGAGGATGAACATCAGTATGTATATATACCTGCGCTCTCCGCGTGTGACATACAACTCATCTACGCGCGACGAGTGGGTGAACAGAGACAAGTGTTTGGGTTAAATGCTTGTTTAATTCTCTTCTGTTAATGCACGTTTTTTCTTAGTTGTGTTAGTCTGTTTGTATTTGCTATAAATCAAGTATGTTTTAATGCAATAACATATATGAAATTATTGGTAGTTTCCCACCAGAAAACATGCTGATAGCGGTTTAAAAATACAAATACAGACAAATATATGTATCCGAAGGCAATCTGCCAAATTATCCGCAAAACCTTTATAGATCTAGATATAAAGATCTCCGTAAAGAGAGAAGTTTTCTTAAATATTTTGATTCTATGAATTTGACATCAGGTACCGATTGATGACCCTGATTATTGGTCATTTATCGACATTGAATACATCATGTATTTAAAACGCGAATCCCATTTACATATTCATTGTTAGTCCCCTACCAGTCAAAGGGACTATGTGTGTCTGTCTTAACCATGCGTTATTGGAATTGATAGAAACTTAGCACACAATTTCACCATGATGAGGTGGAGTGTCGCACACGAGAACAAGGCATGTACCTGAAATGTCAAATGGCTAGGTCACACTAAGATATCAAATGTCAAAAATTGTACTGTTTACTAGTACTAAGTTACTTGGCACACATATGTACCATGAGGTAACATGTGGCACACAATACACAGCTCTGTACCTCAAAGGTCGAGGTCACAATAAATAGTCAAAAGTCCTCGTCCGGTAGTGAACTATTGTATTGCTTGCAATACGACATTTACTTGTTTGAATATATATTTACTAGCCTACCATTTCGCCGAACATAAATAGTGTGTCATCAATGTCCTGCGTGTTATTATTTACATTATTATTTAATCTATGAATTGGTGATATCGTAACTCCTAACCCTTTTTTTATCACTCAACTTCAAATGTATCGTTGATTAAACCACACATACCGGTGTTCGATCCCCAGTTTACCCATCAATCGAGGGATTCGAATCCCCAGAGTCAAAATCAATATCCTTTTAACACAACCGTAAAGGGTATGTGAAGGGTACACACACACACACACACACGACTTTAGATGAAGTTAGTTATAAGTTAATCTTGTAATGAGCAATTACTTCCTTTAGCGCATTATTTTTCAAATCTGTTAGATCTAGAAATTTAGCATATAGTTGGCAATGTGTTTCCAGTCTTCACACAATCGGCAGTCAAAGGGTTCAATATATATCAAAACAAACTATTAACAATATGAAAATCCCGAACAATTGATCAATTTAATCTACAATTTTGTTTAATACTTAATACCAAAATGATGCTAGCCCTATCACTGCATTTCTTGATAAAGCAATGATGAACATGCTATCCTTTTGCTTTATTTCGTTGTATCGGTCCTAAATCCACAACTTGTTTTCAAGAGCATACATTATTTGCATGAGATGGGTTTTTTTTAAGATGTAAATTTGTTAAAATATTACTTAAACATAATATATTCGGTAAGTGTTAACGATTATATACAAAAGAAGTTCGATTTTATTACAGAAACCCTTTAATAACAAAATAAGCTACCCTATTATTGCGACTATTTAGACCTTAAAGCAATCAATATTAAGTAAACAATGTTAAGTAATCATGAATACATCCCCCCTGATGAGCAAGTTAACTTATTGCTCTCGGTTTGAGTGGGTCGGTCACAACCGTTGGAATAGATTCAACATATACATTCCTTAAAATATTACTTAAACATAATATATTTACGGCAAGTGTTAAAGATTACATACAAAAGAAGTTCGATATTATTAAACAAACCCTTAAATGTTTTATCTCCTTCATAAAGGCGATCATTTAACAATTTTGAGCCGGTTAAAATGTATCATTTTTTTGTTTAGTTTGCATGGTGTTCGAAGCCGCGTTGAAGATGATTTAAGCCGTATCATGACGTTTCCCGAGTAAATTATCAGGACTGTTTGTATCCATAAGCATCCATAAGCAGCACTAAAAGCAATTTATAAATGATCGATCTCAGCTCTCTCTCTCTCTCTCTCTCTTGCTCTCAAAGATGACGCTAAAACGGTTTCAACCCTGATGAATTGTCATGCTTTCGGTGATTGTCAGGCACGTTTACGAGTGTGCGTATTCATTAGTCTATGAGTCAATACAGCCATAAACAATTGAGAGGTGTTTTGCCAGTTGGAACATGTGTGTTTCTGCGTACGGTAAAGGGACAGGTGAGAATGTGTATTCGCACTGTCTCACAAGACCATTTACTTTTCGATACTATAAGGCTCTATTGATGTTAAGAAAATGAGCAACAACTAGAAGCGACGACCTTTTAATTGAACACAATGACAACACTCTATATTATGTGTTACTAATAAGAAACCTCTAATAAGAAATTTATTTATCGAGGTTTGTCACAGTTTGCACAGGTGTTTCGTTGTCGTCTGCAATTGGGCCAGGTGTTTCAAAGTCGACTGCAGCAGATTTGTCATATGAAGGAAAGAGTTGAATCTTTGAAGACAATTGAATGAACATTCACTCGCTGTCTGACACATGTGTAGCAGACTACGTATGCAACAATGTTGTCAACTCTATTCAATGATTAAACATTTATTTATAGAGGTTTGTCACAGTTTGCACAGGTGTTTCGTTGTCGTCTGCAATTGGGCCAGGTGTTTCAAAGGAGATTTGTCATATGTAGGAAAGGGTTGAATCTTTGAATACAATTGAACGAACACGAAGACAGAAATACTCTTGTAGAGATTGGATTGAAAATAATCCAGTGGTTTAGGAACATATTTATCTTGAAATCAGACAATCAGATTAAGAAGAGAAGAATTGGAATGTTTCTCCCTTTGTGATGACGCTCCGTCACAGTTCTTTATTTTATTTTACTTGTTGACTAAATTCGAAAGAAGAATACCAAATGAACATATCTGTTGAATTTGATACATGTTGAAACATAGAGGAATTACTCACGTTATACATCTATCGACGAATGATATTAACATGGAACAAACATAAACTAGGGAACAGGTGGTATTTACTGGGATTATTATACCCATACTAGTATGTATAACATCATCTCAATACGATAATTAATAAAACAAATACTTTAACAATGGTCATATATAGTTCATTTTAAAAGAACATATTTATGTTTTTATAAAACATTGGTAAATTTTAAAAGGATATTTCAATTTAATGTATCGTAATAATAACTTCTGCTATCGTTATTAAATATTGTTAACAGTTTTTACTATTCCGGTGCGTGATGCATCGCATTGCATACTTATAATGATGGTGAAAGAAGGATATGATTATGTTCAATATGTTTAGTACTAAGTTTTACATTCTATCTAAATCACACGCTTGTCTTTAAAACAATTTACTATCTTTAAGTTTGCTACATTCGGTCACCTACCTACATTGAGATGAGTATATAAGTTTGTTAAATGTAATTGGTTAAAGGCGTCGATATTTGACAATTTCTAAAATGATAAATATTAAAAACATCGTAAAGACAGACGACATACACAAACAGTGTGATTCAAACCTAGCCATGTCAAACCGGTACAATGGACAGGTCAAACTTTGAATCTCGAACAGTACAAGTCATATCTAATTGTAGGAATATAAAGGTAAGAATGTTCAGCTTTTCAGTCAGAACGTATGCTGTTTGGTCTTAATGCGCAGCTGTGAACAGTTTTCACAATATCAGCACAATCAGTTAAAGGGTTTATAAAACCCGGACAATGGATCACAGTAATCAAATTTAATCTACAATTTGGTTAAAAGCTGAATATTAAAAGCAAAGCCACCCCTAGCATTGCTTCTATTGATTCCCCTAAAGCAACCAATATTTAGTTATCCTATTGCTCTCGGGTTTATTGTGTCGATCTTACATTCACATATTAGTTTCAAGATCATACAATATTTGCCTGAGATGTTTTTAACATATAAATTCTTAAAATATTATAAAAAGTTAATACATTTACGGTAAGTGTTATAGATTGTAAACAAAAGAATTTTGATAAACCTCCACACACCCTTTAAGATTGTATCTCGTTCATAAATGCGACCATTTAACAATCCTGAGCAGGTTGAAATTGTTTTGTATCATTCTTTGTTTTGTTCACATATTGTTTTAAGCCGCATTGCATAGTTATTTAAGCTATTTCATGGCGTTTACTGTGTACATTACCAGAACTGTTTGTATCCTCACAACCATTATAAAAGTCCACTACTAGCAATTTATAAAATATTTAGTTGGACCCAACCAGTGACCGATCCCAGTTCTCTTGCTCTTAAGGTGGACGCTATTGTCGTTTCGACCCTGGTGAGGTATCGTGTTTTCGATAAATTGTCAGACATGTTTACGTGTGTGCTATAGTCAATGAGTAACTAAGGTCATATACACGTGAAATGTGTTACGCTAGTTGGTATCTTTGAGTAAAGATCATGTGTGTCTGTGTATTCGCACTGTCTCACAAGCACATTTTATATCCACCTACATAGTATGTAGGTATAAATGCATCTTTATAAACAGAGCAACAACTAGAAGCGTCGCCCTCTGTATTGAACACCATGAGATTTTACATATACTGTCAAATCACTAATACATCTTACTATAACCTATTTAAAACCATAACATAAGATATATAAGCTGATAGACCATTAGGGAGAAGAGAGTATCTACATATATATATATTTAAATGGCAGTTTAACAAACACTTGAAATACTACACATAACGATTTCATTATCATTACTTTATTATATATAACTTCGACAACATTGATCCTAGCTGTTCAAGGTAACTACAGTAATCGCCTCACTGGACACTCTATCACGTGTAGATCGCATGTGGAATGCGTATATAAACACGGGGATATATTCTGAAAGTGTTCAATGTTTCTTGATCAATGAAAAGGCTACTGATATACTAGTACATGTTCCGAAACGTTATTTGATCGCTTATATGCTTTGCGGGTACGTGCACGAACAGGAAATCAAGATATTTAATGTTAATTGTTTAAAGAACGCACGTATAGTATTGTCGAAGTCCGTCAAGATAATAAAGAACCGCATAAGTACTCCAATAATCTTAAACGTACATTTAGAAGATCCATGCGCGCCGCAGCAAATGAACAGGAACAAACCGAAATTCAGAATATCGGCGAAATCTGTTAAATATACTTTAATTCGTTTCAGACACTTATCAATTCTAGAAATTAGCGGAAGAATAAAAAAGAAGGCCAGGATGCCCCTAAATCGATCACCTGAATATTTGTGTAGTGTTCACCTAAACTAAGTTATCCCCAGGGTGGGGCTATAGTTTGAACAATATTGATAGAGGTCCACTAGATGAAGCTACATAACAAATATCAAAAGCGAGGACATTCTACCTTCAAACAAGATGATTTGTAAAGTTTCTCCCTATACAAAGTCTGTAGAGGTCCAATAAATGATGCTACATACCAAATATCAAAGGAATGGGCTTTCTACTTTCAGACAAGAAGATTTTTTAAGTTTTGGTTAATTTCTTGTTATTAGTTGCCGTGGCAATGGAAATTAAATATTTGCACAATTTTAAAAGAGGGCCACTAAAGATAGATTACTGTGAAGATTGGGTGAAATTGGTCCTGTGATTAAGGAGGAGATGATGTTTTAAGCTAAAGGTTAACGACGGACGGACGACAAATAAATAGTCTTTGCTGGAAAATCGTTTCTCTGTGTGTACAAGAAACGAAAACTATTTATTAAACACGGCAGCCATTTACATTTGTGTTATACGTACACAAACGCGACATTTGACAACATACGGATCCATAATATTATATTTACAAACTGTTTGAAAAGACAGGATTTCATGCATTTTGCTCAAACATATTTCGGTTGAAAGATACCGTCTAAAATTGTCACGAACCATTAATGGGTCGAAACGTCAGGTCTTATTCACATTTCCCCGGGTTGCGGTTAGAGTTACCGCAAACGTTAGTTAGCAAACTAAAATATGCTGACATGGAATAGTTTGCCGTGCGATAACTTAGGTTTGTGCTGCATCATCAAGAAAGTAGTATTTAAGCACCTTGCAACATTTAAATGTATTTAACAACAAGAGGCCCAAGATGGCCAGTATCATATTTCTTCAAACAGCCCTGGTGGCCATTTTGTTTAACCAATCAACATGGCTTGAAGGAATTTGATAGGAGGTCACCCAAAGAACATGTCTGCAAAATTATTTGAAAATCGGCCTGACACCTTTGGTGAAGTTTAATCTATAGCTATGAAAGGCACAATAACTCCGCCCTCTGGCGACCATATGTTTTACCAATCAAGATTGCTTGAATTAATCTGAAAGAACATTTAAATCAAAATCATTTGAAAATCGGCTCAACACTATCGGATATGAAGATTTTTTATGTGTTCACTTTGGCCATATATGGCAAAGTAGCCCCGCCCTCTGGCGGCCATGTTTTTCTAACAATTAACATGGCTTGAAGAAATCTGATAGAGGGTCACCCAATGAACATTTCTTCGAAATTATTCGAAAATCGACTTAACATTTTCGGAGAAGAAGATTTTTTAAGTTTCACTGTGGCCATATAAGCCAGAGTAGCCCCACTCTCTGGCGGCCTTTCAACTAATCAACATTTATTGAAGGAATCTAATAAAGAGTCACCCAAGGAATGTTTCTACAATTTCTTTTGATAATCGGCCTGACACTTTCGGAGGAGAAGATTTTTAAGTTTTCACTATTTCTTTCTCTCAGCTGCCAT